>PVQA01000107.1:0-103556 GCA_002980515.1 Fusarium burgessii | reverse complement strand
TAAGTATTTTTGTCACCTAGGAATGAGGTAGCCAGTTACATCATGAGTTGCATGGTGTTTCCCCCTGGTGTTGAACTTACCCCAAACTTCTCTACAATTCCTCCTCACCTACCGGCAATCACCCCAGGTTCTGGGTTTAATGTTATTCTACAAAACATCTTTCATTGGAGGAATCCCGAGCCACGTCAGCTCATCAATACGAAGCCGTTGTTGTTCTAAAGAACCCCGGATATTGAAATGGTTTGGCCTTATTCCCATGGCCGTCATGACGATGATCATCATGAACACATTGGAATACGATCGACAACTGATCCTATGCCTGGGGGAAGCCATAAAAGTTAATAATCTTCCTGGATCCCAACTTACCCTAATGAAGATTGCTGCACATATACATAGCATTACCAATTCGTAAATTATTCGATGTTCTCTTTCTTTTGACTAATCTTATACCCCCATATGGATTGAAGGTGTTTTGGCACAATCGGCCTACTGCAGGGCGCCCAATCTTGAAAAGCAACTACTCGTCCCCCCTTTTCTGCAGATCTTTCATATCAAACATCCTGCGCAATCACAATGGCCGATAGCAAACCACCAAGAGCAACCTTGAACAGGCTCAGGCTCAGGCTCAACAGATGGGACAAACGGGCGATAGAATCAGCACAATCAACAGCGTTCAGGTTGGCAATGTTGATAAACCACAAGGAGACGGAATGTATGCCGAAGCTCTCGCACAATACCCAGCTGACGATTCAATCGACCCAAGATCGGAGAAGAAATTCAGGAGAAAACCAGACAGACTTATTATTCCAGTTCTGGGTGTCTGCTACTTCTTCTACTATGTTGACAAAACGACACTGTAAGCTTGACTCGCCACAATAGCTTAAAGGGCCAAAAAATCTAACCAACCATGCCTAGTTCATGTGCTGCCATCTTTGGCCTCAAAGATGATCTCCATCTCAGAGATGACGAGTACTCTTGGCTCTCTAGCAGCTTCTACTTTGGTTGGCTGGTCTGGGCCATTCCTTCGAATCTCCCGATGCAACGCAGCCCTCCTGGCTACTACTTGGCGTTCAACATATTCATGTGGGATGCTCTCCTTATAGCGCAGGCTGCTGCAAGGAATTTTGCTGGTCTTCTCGCTCTTAGAATCCTTTCTGGGGCATTCGAAGCTATTGCAGACCCAGCCTTCCTGCTTATTACCTCCATGTACTTCACCCGCGAGGAGCAACCTAGCCGTATATCATCTGGTATGCTTTTAACGGAATAGGCGTCGCTAGTGGAGGTTTGATTGGTTAGCCCTCCGCCTTACTCTACTCCCAATTATCGCTAACAACCTCTTACTAGGCTACGCCATTGGTAATATCAAAGGAGCATTTCACTCGTGGCGTTACGAGTTCCTTGTAGTTGGTGCCTTTTGTTCTGCTTGGGCCATCATCGCTCTCGTTCTGCTGTTACCAAACGCACCTCGCACCATTCGAGGGTTCTCCCACGATGAGAGACTCATCATGATCGCTCGAATGCGACGTAATCAAACTGGTATCGAGTAGCGAAGAATCAACTGGCGGCAAATCAAGGAGGCCTACCTTGACTACAAGACATGGCTATTTACCTTGATTGGCTTTGTCTCTAATGTCCCCAACGGTGGAATTTCAAACTTTTTGACACTTGTCATCCAGGGACTCGGATGCGATACGCTTCACACTGCTCTCCTAGGTATACTTCAGGGGATGCTCGTGGTTATCTGGATCGGACTCGGTGCTCTAGCAAATAAGTATATGCCCCCAAGTCGAAATTTGGTCAGTGCTATTTTTATGATCCCAACAATAGCTGGAGCGCTCGGTTTTCTTCTTGCACCAGAATATGCTTATGTTGGTCGTTTGATCTGCTTGTAAGTGTCCTTGGTTTTATATCGTCTCGTTCTTCCTCTAACATCCCTGTAGCTACCTGACTGGCTCGTATCAAGCCTCATTCGTCATCTGCCTTTCCCTCATTACTCCAAACACAGGCAGCCGATCCAAAAAGGTGATTGTTTCTAGTATGATTTGGTTCGGCGCTTGTGTTGGCAATATTGCAAGCCCCTTTTTCTACCGTCCTGAACAAGCACCCTCATACCCCCTCGGTATCGGCTCACTCCTTGTCGCGAACTGCATCGAGTTCGCCCTGTTTTTCGTCTTTAGATACGCGTTCAAACTGAAGAATAGACGAAAGGAGCAGCACCGTGATGCTTTACGTGCAGCGGACTATGATTTTACAGCGAACACTACTGCGTTTATGGACATGGCAGATAAGGAGAACCCGAACTTTGAATACGTGTACTAGTAACTATGCTGCCATTCCCATGGGGGAGTTATCGATTGTTTTAAGAAGAATACTTCCTCATGTACCCAACCTGACCTCAAAACTTTTAGTCACAGTCTTGCTCTTGATAAGCTCATAACGTTTTATGTGTGCCAGCCAGAGCCCCTTTGCTCAAACACAGCCGCATCAACAAGACCGGCCCTTCGCCACCTCTCAAGGCATTGAAAGTCAATTATCTGAAAAGTTTTTCCTGTATGTATTGTTCAACTCTGTTCTGTCCTTTCCTTACATTCATCAGGGTATGGTTCACAAAATTCAAAGAAGCTCGGGATATTGATACCGATGTATCTGGTTGTTCTGTAAACAATAGTTGTGCTCACTAAGATCTTATGCCGTTTTAATGACCAGTCGTTTCTGAAACATTAGCCCGGAGCACACTATGAACACGTTCTCAGCCCTCTGAGCCCTCTTGTCCCGATGGACAAAGCCATTGTTCCATGCCATTAATCAATAGTTCTTTTGTTCTTGTTTCTCCGTATTCGTATTAATTTTGAGGTCTTTCATACAAATAGGATATTCCACTTGCTATATTATGATAAACGCAGCCTCTCGAATTGCATATCCTCTCACCAACAACTACACAATTCATAAGGGTCAATATAGCATCCTCGGCAAAATTACAAACGATATCGAATACGCACTCTCTCGGTTTCTAAGGTAAGTATTCCCATTTGAAACGGACTGCTAACATTTTGCAGCTTACAGCGTCTTGCCGGATTGTTTTTCAAGATGCCTTTTATTCCCACCATTAAACCTAGACAGCTCAAACACTGTGAGGCGAATGTCGTTTACGGTGACCCGGAGGGCTCTTATATTGCAGCTATTGCTTTGGGTATTGTCCTGGCCCTGGTCTTCATGATAACAGTCAAACTTATCTCCATCATCACCACTCAGAACAAAGAGCTGAAAGAGCTACGAAGGACCTACCACAAGGCTTCTGCATACAAAGCCACAGTCCAAACTGCGCAGGCTGAAGCAATTGCATCCCAGCTCAAGGTCGACATGTATGAGAAAGATAATCTTCACCTCACGGCTGCTGTAGAACAGTGGCAAAAGAAATACGTAGAACTTGCGAGTAATCACCACACCGCGAGCCGCCGAGGGTTACAGGACACATCAGTCAAGGAGCCTTCGTCTCCAAAGAGGCTTGAGATAGTGCCGCCGATCACATGGCACAGGCCAGGTAAATCGCCTCTGAGGCAGGTAGAGTCGGTCTCACCGACAAGCTCTACGATTTCAAGCGAGTATGAAGGCTTCTCAGAGAGTGCACCATCAAATGATGGTTATTACGGCTCCAATGGTCAGTCCTTTACTGCTCGTACAGAGCGGATGGTGGCTCATGGTTCCCAGGATAAATGGGCACCTTGTCGAGGTGACTGAGTGCCAAGCTGAACATGTGATTCTACTCATGCTTGACATGAACAGTGAGGTGGTAAATTCGCAGATGGTGTTCGGCGAGTTTCTTTTTTTCTTTTTTCTTTTTTTTTTTTTTTTTTTTTTTGAATCAACGGTTGGTAGGAATTGCAGTCTTCAGAATGCACTTACAAGTGGCTGCAAGATTTTGGTTGCGAGCGCAACTTAATAGTCTAGTTAGTCAATAAAAAAGACCTTATACTCTTTTCAAACCTTTTGAAACACTCATACGACTCATCATACGACTCAGAATGTGATTTTCCATTGGCTATACCGGAGCAAAAGCCAACGGGCGCCTGTAGATTAATCAAGACTCCCACTTGGTATCTAATTGTAAAAGTAACTGACCTTTTTCTGTCCACCATCATAACGGCGAGGATATCTCTGATCCCAGCTTAGAAAAACTTACTCTTGAGACCACCCATCACGACGTTCCTCTTTTGCTTGTTAAGAAACTTATTCACATCGTCTGCCCATCCAGCGCTGTTGTTCTGCAGGTTCTCCATATTATCACCCATAATGTTCAGCTTTTCGGTTCTTTCATTCAATTGTCTTGTCAGGTAGTCACCCCATCCTTCCTGGCTGCCCGATCCCGATGCGGCGGCTTGCTCTCCAGTCCGTGCAGCACGTTGTTCAGCTGCAGCTGCATCCATCATCCGCTTACTGGGTGGTCTATCTGGACCACCAACCAGCAGATCAAGGCCAGTAGGAGAGATGTATTGGCTGCCCGAGATCCATTGCATATTTGAAATAGTTGGCCGAGGTGGGCACTCAAGCTTAGGGTTGATCAGCGTGTCTGGCGATTGTTGAGGTCCTTTGCCAGTGCCCCAAACGTGGATTACAGCCAGCTCGCTTGGTCCTGTCCAAGCAAAGATATCACCAGTCTGAGTAACAACTGAATTTGTACTCCTTGTCACATCTATCATGGGAAGATCGGCCTTTCCAATGTCTCTGAGTCCAGGGATTGAGAACGCACGAGCAGTTCCATCGCCGAACAGGCCAACAACAGCAAAGCCCTGTAACTCGAGCTCCGCTACGCATGCAGAATCACAGAGGATGCTATCAAACTCTTTTGATGCGCCTTTGGAATTGGCCGGCTTGAATATACGTATTTCTGTTTGGGTGACTATCGCGACTGTTAGTGTGTTGTTTGAGTCACTGTCATGCCATACTTACCAGCAACTAGTACGCCATTGACCTGGCGTCCTTCTCTGAGGCCTGCTACGATCGGCCCAGTGGCATGGGCAGGCTTGCCAGTATCAGCTTCAATGGGGTTGAGTGCAATGATCTTTCCGTCAAAAGACACAACGCCTGCGAGCGACGCAGAGTATGTGCCGTCTTGCCCAGGCAGAAGTTTGAAGGTGATGACTTTGCCTAGATTTGTTCCCACAAAACAGCAAATGCTCGAATATTTATCCTCGTCCAAAGTCATGACGCCGAACTCGATCACAACAGGCCACTCTTTCTGGGGAGCGGAGGAAGAACTGTGGCCCTTCAAGAACGAAGATCGCTTATCTGGCTTAGCGAAATCTGTCATGGGCGCCTGGAAAAAGATGGAGGGCCCCCGAAGGTCAATCAACGTGAGAAACCCAAGTTCTGAGCCTACGGCCACGAAGCCAACATTGGACACCTGCACAGCTGTGATGGGGCCCATCATCATCTCGTAGAGAACTAGAGGCTGTAGGCCTTCTTTCAGGCCCGGCTCTGCTCTCGAGCTAATGTCCGTAAGTCCCTTGGGATTTGGGTCAAGCTGGAGCGGTTTGTCTTTGCCGAAAAAGCGATTCTGACCCCAGCGATAAATAATGGCCTCTCCTGTGCGTGTTCCTACGACAAATTCTCCGGTACTGGTCGCCATGTTCATACAGGTGATGTCTACATCTTCGTATCGGTCCAGTGCTCGCGCAACGTCAACTTGAAGCTGGGTTCTATTTTCAATTTCATCGGCATGGCCCGAGTCCCAGATCCTGATTGTACTATCAGCGTGTGCGGCTTGGATTATGGTTCTCTCTTCAAATCTTTTTCGTGGTCGCGATGCTTCGGCTCCTCCTTTGAGAAGCGCCTCGCCTTGGTTGCGCTTCTCGAACATGGAAAGCCATCGGGGACGTTCGAGCGGCGACACATTGACCTGTGTCACAAATGGATGAACAAAAGAAACAGATGGGTGAAGTTGATTGGTAGGACTGATCGGATAACCAGAGGGAAAACTCAGTGTGATGAGTTCACCGGACGAGAGAAGGACGATGACAGCAATTGGGTCTTGGGCACCGGCAAAATGAGGAGAAAATCGTGGAATGAGGAGAAAATTGATCGCTTGTGCACCAGATGGAAGAGGGAGGGAATTCTGGCGCTTCCCCCTGCAGTAGTTAGCCAATATTTGCCAGGTCGAGGTCGCATAAACCGGCGTCTGGCCCAGGTCAATGAATGTCAAGCCTTTTGGAGATGCATCGGGGCGTTGTCCACCTGCAATTAAAAGTCCACTATCGTCACAATTCTCTTTACAGCACCAGGCAATTTTGGTAATGGGTTCAGGTAAAGCAGGTGTAGGAGTCTCGGGCGAGGGCTGGTCAATGTTGAAGTCGGTCAGAGTTCTCGCCAAAACAATTTTCTCAGCTTTTGGATCCCAAAAGACCAAGCTTCCGTCATCATGAGCTGTCAGGATGAATGTACCAGAGGGGTGCCATAGGGCATGTGTAAGCCGAGGCTTGCGAATCGTCTCAACGGCTGCGCCGTTACCTCCAGGAGCGCCTGCTGGAACAACATATTCATAGTAATTGACAGGCTTGGCTTGTTTGAATGAGTAGACAACAGCGCCATGGGTGTATCCTAAGAGGAGCTTGCCGACGTCTCGGGGGTGAAGAGACATGGTTATTAGGTTCGGAGTGGTCGCACCGGGGTTCTTCTCTTTCCAGAAATTGGGAAGTCTGAAGGAACGAGCCAAACTTCCTCTATCGAGGTCGAAGGCCATGATGTCTCCATTGTACAGTCCGATAAAGGCCCAGTCAAGCATAGGATCAGTTACCAAAGAAACAACCTGGCCAGCGACGACCAGAGCGGCAATGCGCTCGCCAGTATCGAGGTCCCATATTCCCAACTCGTTCTTCGCGTCGACGGTAACAAGGCGGTTGGCCGAGAATTGTACGATCTGAAATGATGTGCGTCGGGGAGGCTCGAGAATCTTGTGTACACGTCGCTGTCCAAAGATGTAGACTTTACCGGGGCCAAACTTGCTTTCACCAGTTCCGATAGCTAGGAGGGATTGGACTGGATCGTAAGCGTAGCAACTGTGACAGAGAATGGAGGGTCAGCTGGATCATTTTGGGGCATGCATACATGATACATGTTGGGCGAGATGGAGCGCTACCTAATTTGAGAGTTGATCCCGTAGCGAGCCTGATCGTCGGGCATGAAGAGTTCAGGTCTGATGCTCGCTGATAGGTCATTCTGCATGCCTGTCTGCTTGCCGCGCAGGAAAGCCGCCATCTTGTAGTTGACGTCGCTGTTGTTGATGACAACAGCGATAACAAGCGATTGAGGATATTGCGATGATGAATTGTTTTAGAGCTCAAAGCTCTCGCCTTGAAAAGAAGAGAGGAGATGAGAGGAGAGGGATGAAGGAAGAAGAGACATTTTGGTGGGGGTTTGTTTAACTGAAGTGCCCTGCCCGCCAAAGCCGGTACCTTACGTAGTGCACCATTGCTCTCCAGGGCAGTCCAAGACCCCAAGACCCTTGGCAACGGCAACGTCATCCCGTGCTAGCACCGTGCGGAGTTCATGGTTTATAGCATTTATACTGTGAATTCAACTTCAAGGCGGTTTTGTACTACATTGCCATTATTTCTATTCGAAACGAGTGCAAAATGTGCCTTGCGCGGTGTAACCCACTCTGTTTTCTCTTCAGAGTAATCAAGTTATCGCAGTTACGTCCACTCGCAATCTCAACAAAACAGTACCTTATGCATACGACGTCGGCCTATTAGCTCGACCCACGGCCAAGCATGCACTGCCCCAAAGCATCTGATCACGGCAGAGCCAGTCGTGCCTTTCCGCGTGGTCAAGATTGTGGTAATTTAACTTCCAAGTCAGTCAGGGGGACGCGTAAATGGAAATAGGGTCGTAGGAGGAATCACCAGTAGAGAGCCCAAATGCTGCTGCGAATGAGAGACTGACAACAGGCCTGTACAAAGGCCTTAGCTGGACAAGCAAACTGGGCCTGGCCTGGAACAATTTTGACATCGGGACGTCCCTTGCTTGCATACTTCCGAACCGAAATAATATCCTGTTATAGCTTGTTAGCGTCAAGCTAACGGCTTCCACTCTTCCATACTAGTAAACTGTCAACTTGAATTGCGTGAGCAGCTTGACTATATTGTCTTGCATACAAGTTGGAAAGGATTATTAATGAGCAATAGTTTATGGAAGTTCTTAGATTAGATCCTTAGTAGAGATACTCCAACCGCTCAAATTTGATGTGCTCTATCGGGGTAAATGTCTAATATCATATCTTTGTTCTCAACATCTAGATAAGATATATTGCCAGTTTTCGTTTGAAATTTGTTCCTCTCACCATCTTTTAAAGAAGTGCATCGTTATGAAGAAAGAGGTCAGGTTAGGCGCGTCTATCCCAAGATACCGATCTCTATGTTTCTTAGTAGACTATTATTGCAAATGTTTGCTATTTGAACTGTCTGAATTCATCAAGTCAACTTACGATTGTTATAATTGCCGAGTATCAAATGCCGATACCTACGTCACTAAGGATCGTTCCGAGATGATCGACGGATAACCCATCACTTTAGCCTATGACACATTGTCAGGGTATACTATGTAATTATCTTGTGGTTTTACAATGCCTGGTATCAAGGGTATCATCACATCGTGTCCATGGACAGCTGAGTAGTAGTAGTGACGATTGAAGACTGGCACCCAACTCTACCGGTTAACGAAACTAGTCCACGTGGACGGTGTATATTATGACGACGACGATGATGATGATGCCAGGCAAAAGATAGATATCTGCATATAGGGCCATCTCCCAACCCACACTTGTCACTATCGATGCCCAGTGAATTGTGCTCATGAGACCAATCCTGCCTAAGCTGAAACTCGGTGTCGATGCAGGTCGGCTCCTGTATCGAATTCCAGAAGAAGCGAGGCTTACCTTTTATTATTGGCCGCAAGTGACGGTTGGGTTTGGGCGTTTTACTGCAATTGGCCCTTACCGGTCGACGTGTCGTATTGCGTTGGGCATCACTTGCAGCTAGCTAGCCCCTCCCAACTTCTGACCCCTCTGACGTGGGCCTCTCAAAAGCCTCAAGTTGTCTTTTGCCCTACAGGATCTCTCGTTTATCATAAGCAGATCAGCTAGCGGGCCGTCCACTAGGTCCGCTGGGTCCCGATGCTTCTGCTGCTGCTGCTACTGCAACTACTTCTGCGTTGGCCCTACGTATGTACACCCAGCTGCCATGCAGACCGGCCCATTATGCTGGCTTGTTTAGATACCAGAGCCCTGCGAAGGCTACACTTGATTGACGATTTGGCTCTAAAACGATATGTTTTATCCGTGCCCAATCTATCCTTGGATGTTAATCGAGGCTACATGACTACCTAGCTACCCGATCATACATATAGATTGAAGGCGAATTTAATTGCTTTGTCTACCCGCTTATGGATACCGAACAACAGATCGACACAGCACTACTACCATCCACAAGCAATTCTTATTCTCCGAAATGACCTTTTACAGTCACAACCGCGGCCAACTATCTGCGGATCAGCTTCGCCACTCAGACTCTGACTCTGACTCCCGCTACCACCACGCATGGCCTGGCTCATCTTCCTCAAGCTACTACAACGAGCCAACGACATCAGATCCTCGTTACCATGCCTTCGGTAGCTATTATGCCAGCCAATCAAGCTCAGACTGCAACTACTCCTATAGACCAGGAGACTACACTGAGTCTCAGCAATCAGACGATCGTCAACATATGTGGCAGTCTCAAGAACAAAGTGGCGCACCACCATCTTCTTCCTCCGTCGCTACTTCTAGTCCACCCAACCAAGACGACTCCTACGGCTGGATGAGCCCAGCTGATAGTAGTGGTGATCAAAATCGTTGCCAATGCGGCAAAGCGTTCCGACGTCCATCTGACCTCGCGTAAGTTTGATTACCACCCTGCCTTGAGAATGGCAACTAATAGCTTATAGAAAACACCAAAAGTACCACATGAAGTACTTTGCATGTCTCGCCTCAGGATGTGACAAGGCTTTTGCTACTCATAAAGACCTGACTAGGCACATGCGTACACATCGCAAAGGAGAGGGCTACCAATGCAAGGTGGAAGGATGCCGCAAGGCCATGTCAGGCCATGTCTACTCAAGAAAAGACAACTTCGACCGACATATGCGGACGGCACATCCAGATCATCCACAAATTTGAGAGGCATACAGAGACTCTCTTTTTTTTTTTCCCGACAGACGCACTATGATGGTGTTAACAGTATAAAAGCTAATTCAAGAGCTTGAAACAGTATAGGCGTGTATTATTGGAGAACAGGGGTATATGTTTGAGTATAACGGGCGATATTGTATGAACTAAGGTACTTATATATAGAATCCTAAGAGGGAAATAAGGAATGGTTATTAAACAAGTGTGTTTGTTAAAAGCTTGCTCATTACAGTTGACTATCTTGTCATATTGTGTAGATGAAATTATGTCAATCGCAAATAACTGATTTAGTATCTCCTAAAGTCAATGAACCATGTGGTTTTAGAAGAACCTATGAGTTGTGACATGTAGATCAAAGACTAATTGGCCATGGACGTGTCGAGGGCAACACATTTCTTTGGACCGGCCGCATGAAGAGCACGGATCTTCATTACGGTCACTCTTACTCTTTCTTCGGTCTTATATCTAAAGATCTAATATATTCTTAATTGATTTATCTGCAAGAAGAAATATGTCGATTATTAACAGAGGCCTAGTATTAGAGGTCATATGTGATACTTGGACAGATCCGTTTATTTTCTCGTATATTGCCTCGAACTACCTCAGAGCATCTCAAGACATGAATAAGAAGCTTTAAACCGAGACAGTTAAGCGTGCTACAAGCACGGATGATGTCTATGAACCTTTCCGTCGCTATGCAAATCTATGTCATAAGGTGTCTCGGGACAACCAGAGGAAACGTGATGATGGACATGAGCTTTATTCTTCGTGTATTTCTCAAGCCTCAATTATCTTCATACTCTACCTAGCTAAGCTCTCTTCAAGTCTATAGTGTAATACAAGACTAATAATAAAATCAGAAAACAAGGGGGACATATTTCAAGTATCAAGGGATGTCATAAGTGTTAACTATCAATCGTCACTTTTCAAGTTAAATGTACCATTACAAAGAGCTCAGAGGTGAGTTCCACCCCCAAGAAGTATCATAGACATATTTAAATCACCAACAGACTCTTTAAACTATATAGTAGAAAAAGTTTCCTCCTAATATGATAGGTTGTCATCGTCTTGTTTGATCCTAATCAATTTGTGTGCTTAGCATGATCAAATCCCTTCTGTTGAAAAGTGCCTTCCCTATACACAGTGGAATGTTGCTATAGTAGACCTTGTGTATACTTTGAATATTACAACTTGTATTATGCTCAAGAAGCCAGCAGCATTTGTATATTTGAGTCAAGCGTGCCCGGTATTAGATCTGCCAGACCCCTGGCTATTTGACAATCACATGGATATCGTGCTCCGGCATATTGATGCTTCAAAATTAGGCTTATGGGTAACTAATTCTGAATGTAACTAAATACTGTTCCTTGGAGCATGAGGAACCTTTGGTGGTAAGTACTGGTAGTGGCACTAGCTGGTAATGTACCTAGGGATGGATCATTCTGGGCCACTTGTCGAGAGACCAAACAAAGATTCCTCTAGTTTTGACCCTACCCTATAACTTACTATTGATTTCTAATGGATTTTTATAGAGATTTGAGTTAGTTTATAAGGCGGAGGAAAGGGAGTAGGTGTGCTTAGCTAACCGAAGCTAGACAAAGGCAGGTCGACGAAAGTCCGTAACACAATCGCCAATCACCTTAGAGGTTTAGCTATTGGCTGACCCAAAGTTCAAGTAAACACAGAGAAATCTGGCAATCTAGGTATGATCTATACCGTACGTATCTTGAGGTAGCTGGTTAAGTTGAGCCTACCAGCACATCTCCTCTAGCTGGAGGTAATCGCCGAGAAGCCAAGAGGCGCGCTTAACACCAAACTTCAGTTCCTAATGAATTCTGTGAGGGATTCAACGCATCTTAACTATTCTCACTAACTGTGGTTCATTTAGAGAACTCCATTGGCGTCCCCCTCCGTCATGGCAGGCCTACCTATTAGTCGCAATTGACATAACCGACGAGGGATCAATTGACTTACTCACGTCTGAACTGAAGAGTCTCAAAAGCCATTCGCTATATCCAGCTCTGGTTGAGTGGCACAATCTTGTGGAATCCAGCATTGGACTCGCCTCAGCTGGAACACAAGACGAAATCGGGCCGTCGCATGAACCTATCGTACTTCTGCCGTAGGGCAACTGAAAGCCCATCGGTTTCTTCCGTAATGAACCAATGGCACTCATTTAGTCCCGCGTTTATGCATAATACAAGGCGACAGACCATCGGTATCCCCCGTGCCCTGCACACCGGGCTTCGTGGAGAATGTGTCATCATGTCACAAATTTGGCCCAAGGTACGTTAATCGTATAGGTGGGCAGCATTGCAGTCGCGAATGCGCATAGACTTGAACCAGGCGGCCTCTCAGGTCGAGATAGCCTCAAAGCTGCAGATTGAGTACCTAGTGACACGCAGTCAAAGACTGAGCTTGTAGGATATCGGTTGTGACTTCGTCCGGCCCGTTAGCCGGCTGCAGGAGGCTGAGACATGAAGTCTCCGAGTTGGAGATAAGAAAGATGTCACGTACAGGCGTTAAGTGGCTTATAACCGCATGTTGAGCTGAAACATGGGGTTGAGTTCTTATCTGCATAAGAGGAGATGAGCTCCATAGGTCAAGGTTACTATCAGGTTGTGCAAGTACGTAAAGAAAGACGCGAGATGTAGCAGTTGAAGTGTGGGCTGCAACCTACTTGACCGAAAAGATTGTAACCTAGAGGAGACACTGAGAGGGGGCTAATTTGTTTGACACATCTCAAATTCGCTATTGGTTCGTGATTGACGATCACAGGGCTTTTTCTGTGCTTGTTGAAGTGCGACAAGGCAGATTGGAGGCTCTTACACCAACAGGGAAACGAGGCCCAGAAGTTGGGGGTAACTATGAATGCTGTGGCACGCGGGAAGGCTTCCTTGATACTTTCTAGAATGTAGCACACGCGTTGCTGCGTCATCAATCACATCACATCTTGGCTGATAGCATAAAGCAGCGGCCAGCGTATGCAACAAGCAGTGTAACGACAACCAGACACTGTACGTGTACCCATAGGCTGGGAATTACTGCAGGTTGTCAATGTGATAAACGCCCATCGCCCTGCCAATGTGCGAATGTTCGAATGATAGAGTCATCGCGGAGAAAATATCCATGCGCATAACCTTACGCTAGTGAATTGATCAATGCGCTCTCCTGCGGCCGTAAACATGTCTCTTGCGTCGTTATCTCCATAAAAACTTCAGGACTGGTAGAATGGAGGGTCAGGAATATTCAGCTCGCTAGGGGTCCTTGTCCGCATGTCAGCAGCAGCGTCGCAAGCGCTGATCAACCTTACTTGCGGTCTTCTGGAAGGTTTCTTAATTACGTGTCGCCCTTCTGGAAGCCTTCTCTGTGACGATCCCTGCAACCCTCTCACAGCAGCGTGTCTCTGGGATTGGTTATGCGTCAGACGTGCCTGTCGTCAGTTCTCATGAACCTCTAGGAACCTACCCTGAGTCCACCATCATTCAGAATACCCCATGCATTATGGATGTGCCATGTAATACCAAACTGTGAAATTTACGAATATGCAGACGCAGGTTGGTACTTGACCTGCACAAGACCTTCTCGAAGCCATGAAGCCCTTGTCGATCAATACCACACTTTTAGTGCAATGACGATCGATTGGTCTGAACATAGTCTCCCCAATTCAATCCCCCTACAAAAGGTCCAATGGGAAACTGCGCCCAGTCACACCGCATTTGAATGTGTCTTCTCCAAGTCTGCATCGTCGCACGAGCTGTCTTCTGGAATGTGCCTCAAACATCTCCACTATCTCCAAACCCCAAGCCTGGCTAAAAGGCCCATCCCTGTCACATAATTGTCATACCAGGCCCATATCTCAAAGTTAGGGCAGTAAATGTAACCTTGAACCCAGCAGCTCGGCTCTCGCCTGTTTTACTACACACAGCAGGTGAAGTAATTACCGTCTGATTCAGCTTAGCAGTTCATTGCAAAGAGCATTAGTCCACAATCTACCAAGTCACTCTGGCTCGAACTTGGCCATCTAGCATTGCTCACTGACTAGCAGAGGGCACATGTAACTCGACAGATGTATCAACAGCCTCGAGAAAGCATCCAGTGTTCGAGGACTCCCATGGCGTATTGTACCAATATTCCGCAACTAGGCGGATGCAGGCCTTGAAACTGCACAAAGCCAGCCAGACGGATTGAATCCCTAACATATGTACTGTATATGATGCTGGCCTCTATTTTCCAGTGCCGGATACGGTTGCAACAGTGCAGGACTTCCCCAAAAAGGCCATGTCACTGGCTGCTCATACTGGGAGCCTCATCCATCCCACCCTCATCCTCATGATGAGAAGCCACCCCTTATTTGGGGCTGCATGACGCTGAGCAATACCTGAGGTGGCGCGTCTGCAACTGTCTAAGTCAATCAATTGAGGGCGTTCTATGGTTCATCAGGAACTCAACTCAAGCTTACCCTGTTATAAAAGCCCGAGGTTTACATCTCAATCTTAGAACTCCATATCCGATCAATAATCTCTTCAATCGCAACTCATGACCGTATCTTCTTTCGTTAGGGAGCTCCATAGACTCTATGATACAAATCAGACCTTCCATCATTTCTCAACATTAGCGAGATACTTCAACCTCTAATCACTCGATAGGTGAAAATGCCAAACTCCTCGACAAAGGCCACACGAGGATCGAATAGATCCCAAAGCCAGCTTAGCAACATCAATGCGTAGGTCAACAATTCTAACGCGAATACGGCGGAGATCTAACGCACATACTCTCAAGCCAAGCAACAGCCGAAAATCGACAAATCATTATGCTCAGATTCGTGAGCGATCCTTACGTGCCTGTCTCCGCACGTCTCCAAGACCCACTGTATGTGCCCGGAAGCTACATACAGGACAGCGCAAGTTTAGACCGTTTGACGAACTGTTCACGGCCCCACTCCTGCACCGGCTTCGAGGGGATCGGGGCCCAATTTATCGGTACGTAGGCACTCGGACCCGCGTTCACTGACGGATCTGACCAACCCTAATTCCTTTAGACTCTGGCCTCGATACGAGTCATCGGGAGGGCTCTCACTAGAGATTTGAGTTAATGATCCCCCTCGAGACGGGTCTGATTACGGTTATTTTCTCTTTTCTCTTTGCACTTGTACAGCTAGGTAGGGAGGGCCTAGCTTACAGGTAGCCATTCTTGTGTTTGGTCCCATGCCTGCCCTCGTTGGTTTTACCATCACGAACCACGTCTTCCAGGGTCATGGGCGATGGAGTACGATGACTATGCAAATATCAAGTGGGATTTTCAGCGCTTTAATAGATTATAATTATATATGCATGTCGGTAATTACAAGCATGGAAACTTTAATGAGACGATCTTTTAATGAACCATCGAGTATGTTCCTCAGAGGGAGTTATTACATTCACAGTCATCCCAGCAGAATCTTGTCGACACTATGTGACAGCAGCCAAGCCAGACGGGATATTGCTTGATACAAGTGGCATACGGCAACAGGAACATATTGGCCATGGGGTTTCCTTGATGTGGCCCTGTCTGTGAGTATTGCTAGGCTCTTTCTTCCGTCGGTAATCCGGCTCCTGGCTCTAGCAAGCTTTTGTTATGCCCAGGAATCATCTGCACCACGCACAGGACAAGGTCGCTGAATGCCGTGACAGGGTTATAGTGTTGTCGATGGCAGAGTGCCCCCATGCCAGGTCATTATGCCCTTGATTCGACTGTGGTGAGTTGAGTTAAGTTGAGCCAAACAAAACTCCTTGGTTAGTGGGGGCGCTGTTGTCAAAGCGCTGGCCCTGGTTGAGATGGCTTGGAGGGCCTCAAAACTTGAAGGCCAGATGCGGCTGGACCATGCTGGCGGAAGGCAGAGACTAGCAGAAGGAGGCAGCATGTCTATGATCGCGACGTTAAACTCTCCTTGGCACTGCAGCGATAGCTATCATGGGCGCCGGAAGACTTGGCGGTTACTCGAATCGGTCACCCACTTCATTAGGACGGTCGAAATCGATAGACATGCAGCTGCACCCCGCTTGCATTTGCTTCATGTTGGTGTTGAAACGCTCTAACTCGGCTACTCGGGGCAGCTCAGATGGTAATGGCATTTCGGCTTTCAATTTTCAGAAACTGTCACTTGGGCACCCCGGCCGATATGCTTTACTTTCCCCGGCAGCCACCACTTCGTCAAAGATAGCAAACAATGACCAGGGTCCTGAGCACCACCTCCGGTAGCAGCCCCCCTCCCTGACGTTGATTCTGTAGCTGCAAATCATTTCCGGGCATTCTGTGAACCCCTCCTAGAAGGACAGTTAGTACCTGCGTTGCTTTTCCCAAGGATCGACATGACGAAGCAGAACATTGCCAGGGTGCATACAGAGTACACACCGCCAAAATTTCATCACAGGACTAACAATCTCGGAGCGAGACTTCTCATTGTCCTTGACACAAGATAGGCGATTGAAACGCTTGTTTACGATCCAATTCAGCCGTTAGTATGGAGCTGCGAGCCATGCAATCAGCTCGAGAGTAATATTTCCTCCTTGTGTAAATTGTCGTTTTCCAAAACGAGGCTCACAAAGGCGATTCAAGTCTCACGCGGCATACGAAAGAAGACGTGCAAGAATAACGTTTCATCGCACCCAGTGTGTCGCGTGTCGACAGAAATTTCCATTTTTCATGGCACGCTTATATTTTCTTGTTCACAAAATGGGACTGGACTGATCAAGGCCGATATCTGTAGGGAAGAGCAAGGGATCGACATAAACTCGCTTACATGCCCCAACCCTCACGCCCAGGTCACTTGTCAGGTGTAGGGGTGCTGGGGGTTGCCTGGGGCGTCTCTCGACACATCAGGTCTTCTCCTACACTGACGCTAGACAACAAGACCGCCAGAAGGCTTGCTTCTAGAAAGACGCTGCCTCTCCATAGTGCCATGTAATGAACTGCGCTGCAATCAAGTTGATGAGACAATGGTTCTGTCACACCCCCTGAACTTTAATTTGCTAGCTCCCTAAAACCCTTCATTCGCACCCTCTCTTGCCAAGAATCAAAGGCAGCGGAACACACAAAAAATAAACAGCGTTTAAAGTTGTCGGGAAAGGCTGCGACGAGAAGCTATCAAGCCCCCTGATGGGTCTGGGATCTGGGATGTGCTCCCCGCGCACAACTAAGAGATTTCCTTTTGTAATCCCTGTCTCTCATTCAAACTCGATCCCAACGTTGGAGCAACTTTCGGCTCGCCGATTACCACATTGAGTTTGGGTGAGCTCAACTCTTATGAACAAGCTCATCCAGCAGAGTAGAGATGCACTCTTCGTCCACTGATATCGCGTGGCTTTCGTCGATGACGACCTGTAATGCACGGAAGAGCTCAATTTCAAGGCCGGTAAGTCCGTGGCGGGGCCTTGTACACGAGCAGAAGTTCTGAATCCAAGGTGTTGAAGAGGTGTGGCTGAGTTGTCTGTCTGGCGCCACTGAGGCGGTGCGTCATTAATCTACTTACACAGACAGGAGAGTTGGGACCATTGCATTGCTACCGGCGCTGTGTGAGCAATGCCAAGGTGCGGGCCCCACTACACGAATGACAACGGATGGCTCCCCCGTTGACATACATCCAGCGATGCTTGCCAGCGTGTAAAGGGCTTGAGATCAAAGGGGGTGCGGGTACACGGAGTAGGCTCTTGCTCGTGTAGAGAAAAGAAGTGCAATCAAGCATAATTGTTGCCAGCTCGGGAACTATGGCGAGGTGTCAGGGGGGAGGGTAGGTTGTGTTTGGCCAGCACGAGACGCACCTAACCCCTGGCCCAAGATCCTGGGCCGAGCAGGCGAGTTGCAGAACGCAAACAGATCCGCCGCGTCCAGCAAGCAAATCTTCTCCAAGTGCCAAAGCTCATCCGCGGGGGGTGTTGCGGTTGCGGGTTTAAAATGTGGTATCCTTACTTGGATGGTACAGCCGGGGGACTCCCGGAGGTAAGGTTGGTTGAGTTCCTTTTGGTGTTTTTTTACTTTCTTTTTGCTTATCCCTTTCGTTTCGTTTCCTTCCTGGCTCACACCCCTCGCCCGCCGACTCACTTCACGTTCTGTGCCCGTAGCTTAGTACTTAGCGTCATGGCCAGCTAGCACGCTGCTACGATTGGAGTGGCATCCGCCTGGAACCAAAGGAGAAAACTGGAAGTCGGTTTTAGAGGGACCGTAACAGCGGCGGCGGCTCAGATTGGAACACCCCGCATTGCTTTTTCTTTTTTGCGTGTGTCTATTTCCATCAAATGCTGCCGCGCTGCGTACAACATGGCAGACTCCGAATGAGTGAATGGCTAGCTCGTCAGTTACGGATCATTGATTGATTTGGAACGAACGTGACGAAGCGAGGTAAAGGTAAGCTGTGTAGCTATTCCTGGTGTTGGCCAAATCTCTTAGCTTGGAAAGCGGGCCTCGTCATCTGGCTAAGATCTTTTTCAACCACTTTTTTTTTTTTTTTTACAAAGCTTGAGATAAACCATGCAGCGATTGTCAATTTTTGGCTGATCGTGTAATCCAGAGGACAAATTTTTGTGATATTCTCGGTATGGAAGCGACAGTATTTCTCTGCAACTGAACTACCATACAGATTGATTGAATCTGAACCACTCAAGTCGAATCTTCATGGATGGGAGGGTGCAAGGTTAACCGTTCAGCCTTAAGGGGCATCTTAAGGGCACCTGGGGCGTGCTGGTAGTAAAGGATTAGTTAGTGGACCGTTTTCTCCACACAAACCCGCCACCCGGTCGATCTGGCGAACCATCCGCGTGGGTGCCCGGACCCCAAAAAAGGCAACCTTGAAAACAATCAGTGATAATCGAAGCTCGCGGTGCTTGCTAGAGATGGATTTGGTGCTGAAGCTGGTGAGCGGACCGGAGCGCCACAACCCTGACGCTCCAACCTCCTCCAACAATTAGAGATGGACGTTGGTAGATTTCAGGATACACTGATATTTCTAATTGATGCTGCATCACGGCAGCCGGATGGCCATTCCCTTTCCGCGGTTCCATTTGCAGTCCGTTTAAAGTCAGAGTGCACAATCGGCCCCTTGTCCAGCCGCGGCAATCAGCACTTTGTGCATTAGCTAATCTTTCTTCTCAGTTCGAGTCACTGATGCAAAAAAAAAAAAAAAAAAGACCGGGACGCGCACGCGCGAGTCCCTGGAGAAGCCCTCAGTGCTGCTATCGTCACCGTCATACGTCAATGCCGTTCTTTGACAATAGATCGAGCCCAATAACAATCGCTGGTGCATCCATTGGCGGTTGATGCTCCGGATGGGACTAGTAATTTTGGTGCTAGGCCCAGCCTACGTGAGACGTTTGGGATCGAAGTCCACGTTCGTGGGGAAAGCGAGAGATCAGAGAGATCACCCTTTCTCTCTTCTACGGCTCATGGACTCGTTGCCTTTTTTTTTCGGGGGGGAAGCGGGGGCTCGACTCAATCGAGAATGAGAAGAATTCGAGGTGACAAGGCGAGAGGAGAGGGATGCAGGGCTTGGAAATGAAAGTCTGCGGGGTACGCTAACTTTTTTGTGTCGCTTGTCTGTTGCTGTCTCCCGCCGATAGATGACATGTTGCAGATGAGAAGATAGCAGCTGCTGGCTTCAAGGGTCTAAATTCCCGGCGACGGGGCCGCAAGCGAAAGTCAACGAACCACAAAACCCTGGGCTGGACTGGGCTTGGCTGGGCAGCCTAGTGCGAGGGACGGCGAAGGGAGGGAGAGTTGCAACGAGAGCGGACAGAGACCGCTCCGCTGGTGTGGGCTAAGGCGCCGATTTGCACGTCACTCGACTTGCATCTCTTTCTACGCGGATGCTTCTGCTTCTGCTTCTTATTACTGGGCTGGGCTGGGCTGGTAGGGTTTGCAGGGTGTGTCTGTATATCTTTCTCCCCACTGCGCTCCATGCTCGGCTTCTCACTCACTCACACATTGGATGATGAGATCCATGGTAGGATTGGTTTCGCGACTTTTTGCTGTGATTTATTCACCGTCATGCCGACCTTTATTTTTCCCCTACTACGCATACTAGTCTAATACATCCTTTCATCCCAGCTTTGTCGAGGAGATATAAACTTGTCTACCCCCTTACGACCCTTTACTTTTACTTCGTCACCATCACTTACCTTCTACACACTACCTTACCTACCATTCTTCCTGCCTCTATTTACCTTGCGTCGTAGTTGTCTACCCGTCACTTCCCCCACCACCCGCCGCCGCCACTGTCCCTACCTACTTGCCTACCCTCTTTCGGTTTTCACCCGCTCCCTCCTCACTCTCCTCTTTGCGTTGAAAACCGCTGTCTTCAGCGCTGCATCAATTTCTGGCTCATGCTACTCGGATTCTTTCTTCGTATCCAATCCTTTATTGTTGTTGGCATCGGTGGTTCGTGTAGGCCGTATTCGCTGGCGTGGTCGTTCGCTTCCATCCGTCACCACCATCACCATCACCGCCATCGTCGTCGCAATCGCTTCGCTTATAACATATCCGATCTCCATACTTGCGATCTGAAACGACCGTCCAATATTACCCTTCAACAACCATGTCTTCCGTCGTCCCTCAACAGGGTTCGGCTGTCGGGTACGTTATCCTGCCCGTTGAGGGAGCATTTGTTGGACGTTATCGATAGCAGGTGATGGTGAAGACTGCTAACAGATATATCGATGATAGCTTTACGGTAGAAGCTCGTCCAGAGGCCCCTGAAATGTCGCGGAATCGTGTAGCGTCATAATATCACGACAGCGTCTCTGTCCGCGTCCAATCTCGTGGTGCCAACAATAGTAGCATTGCTGGTGGTCAATCTTACGAGCAGGGCATCGCAAGCATAGAAGACGACATGGCCGGGCACCAGCCGATGTGTCATGTCGGGGCCGTTCCGTCAACTTTGGCTGGGGTCGGCTCCCAATTCGAATGAGTGTTGAACGGTCGCCGCTGGTTTCTGTAACCTAGACCTGAGTCAAGTTAACGGCAAGGGTTCCAGACCGGCCGGATTGGTACGTCTCAGTGCCTCTCCTCAACATCGTTCCATACGGTAAGTTCGTGCATTTTATTGGCTTTTTTTTCCCTCTTTCTTTCTTTCTTTCTTTCCTTTTTTTTTTTTCTTTTTCTGCGCTTGCTTTGTGTTTGCTAGACGGTATGGTTTTATTAGCATTTCCCGCATATTACCCAAGTGGTTGACCTGGACCGACTTTGGGTGACTGCGTTTTCGACATATGAAGCTTGGCCCATGTGCAATGTTGGCATAAAACCCTCCAGTTGGTATCACTCCAATTATAGTTTGATCAAAGTGGTTCTGTTGATCGGAAGCCGCGTCGAGGATGATGCATATACCCTACCTTTTCCTATTTGTAAATATTATACCCATTTTGTCTTTTTGTTCGGATTGGAAAGAGGTCCTAGCATTTCAGCTTCATTGAAGCTCTTCTTCATACTTCTTTTCCTTCGTCTCTTTTTCTGGTTCTTTATCTGTGTGTCCCTCTTAGCTGTTTCAAACTCTATGTGCTGGAGTTAAAGGGCATCAACAGACCGCTCCTCCAAGAGGCAGTGGTGCTGTGTGCATGGGCATCAAATAAGGGAACATCATACCCCGAAGAAACCGGTATCATGATGGTATCGCAACATGTGGTACGAGGGGTTGCTTGACCCCTCTCATAGCGCGAACCCTCTCCTTGTATTCGAGTTGGTACGAATCTCATGAGCATACGTCAGCATAGGGTCCAGAACCCTCATGCCGCAGGCGGCGCAAAGCGGGATACCATGATTTATGGTTGAAAGCTTCATGATGGAAGACGCAAAACGAATGAAGATGGACGACTTGCTGGCGGAAAAGATGAGAGAACCGAGAATGATGAGGGACAAAGAATCCCACTGAGGGGGTTGGGCTTTATCTATTTGTGGGTGGCTTGGACATCTAACAGCCAATCACGTTAGACAATGCTCAACCTTAGGCCCAAAGGCATGAATACTGCATCATCAATTGAGGAGCATAACCCTCGGGTTTCCTGAGGCATATCCTGTGGCCAATTATCTCCTAGCAGATCATCATAGTTTTCTTTTGTTACAAGGAGCAACCCTGAAAGGCCCCAATTCACTGGCTTTGGGCGCTCAAACAACCGGCCTCATCTTGGATGTTTTGTCAGAAGGGAAGTCACAAAAGAATATATGATTTATGGACCATTTGTTTGGAAAGATCTCTTTTGGTCGGATTGTATAGGTTACAGCATGATGGCTTTTATGTGCTATTATAGATTGGTTCGGTTCAGAGCACTATTACATTACATAGGGTAGACAGGCATTAATTACTAAAAGAAATAATGTGGTGGACATTGGCGTTCGTATCGTATCAAGTTGTGTCAAGCTGCAACGAGGTATCCATCCCCATCTTTAAAGCAGCATAATTCCAGATCGTTAGGCTGTGATCTTTATTACTTTATCGTGAATGCATAATCTAATCACATGAAAGTTACAATCTGCAACTTCGGAGAGTACCTCACATTCCTGGCAGAACCAAAATCGAAGATGATACTTTTCGATAGCTTGGTTTGAAGTGGTCCCTTTGCACGAATCTTGTGTGTTACAGTCTCTTTTTGCGAAGTTGAATCCGTCACTTACCCCAACGCTGTTCTCGTTTGGACAGCCTTCTTGGAGGCTTTCATATCTTGCCTCCAGTCTATATTAATGCTTTTCTTTAATAACATCGTAAATCCTGAATTTCCCGTTCATCTCGTCATGCCATTCACTCCATTTTTCAGAGGGCAACGATACTGTTTCATTTGCTTCGACCGCTGGCTATACCAGAAGAGGTACGCTTGAGCCAATATCATGCTCGATCGCGTTGATTCAATGCCGTCTATCCAGGCGCTGATGTATCGGATAATGCCAATGAGTGATAGGCCAGCAGTGTGTCCGGTATATCGAGGCCATTAACAGCATCAATAGGTAGCTCCACCACCTGTGGGCAAGGGCTGCGCGATATCCAGCGTATCCTAATCTACCAGTCTGTGATCGTCTATAATGATAACACAGATATGGTCTTAGACCCATTCTCTAGGCACATTGGATACATGATTATGTGTTCATGAAGCTGAAGTCTAGAGACTGATAATTCCATAAATTGGCCAACTCTCCCAGCTCTTCGTCTGAGATGTTCGCAAATACAGCGCCTTGAGGGGGCAGGTCGGGGGGTACAAAACTTGCCGGGTTCTGCACGTATAATTGCGGCTGCCATTCAGCACATGGTAAAGGAGCCGCATATGCGTTGGGAGCCACAAAGTTACCACCCGCGACAGGAACACCACCTAAGGAGTATACCGGAGAGGGCACCCCTGGAGTGGGTATAATAACTGGAGAAGGAGAGAAGGTTACCGCCGGCGGGGAGTTGTGCGGATGCGATGCACTTCCTGGAGAGAGCGTTTGTGGTGATGCAGCAGCTTCTGGAGGAGCATGGGGTCTCGGAGCCACTGGGCTCTTGCTGACCACGTTATGTGTTGTCGTTGGCCGTGGGAGCCGCTGAACGATTCGAGTGAGTATCCCATAAGACGCCTTGGCTGATTTAGTCACCATTTGGAGGCCCTGTAACATGGCATGCGCGTCATCGATACTTTTGTAAACATCGTCTCGTCGAGGTAGTGTATGATGCTCGTCATGGAGAACTGCTGAGCATAAGACTGTCGAAATGTCAAAAATGCAAAAGAGAACAAAATGAAACTTGGCATCTCGGGGATAAACATGGTCAAAGAATCCACGCAAAGAAGCCATTAGCTCCAGACAGTAGTTGATGCCGTCGCTGCGTATCTGCAGCTCTGCTTCTAGGGATCGTATAGCGAAAGGTCGGGTAAGGATGCCACGGATAGGCTGCAGGAGCATTGAAAATGCCACGGCGCGTAGTATGTGCCTGTGAAGGATTATCCAGGGGCACGAGGCGTCTAAAGATCTGTCCGGGTGTTGAACATTGAAGGGAGGTGGAAACGTTGCGATCCATGCCTCAATGATCCTCTGGTATTCCTGAACATCGGAATGGGCCACAACATTTTTTGGTGAGCCGAATCTTGTATATAGTTGGCGTATTACGTTGCATTGCATCTTCATGTGCAAAAGAGGCGAGTAATGGTATCCCTCCAAGCCAAGGCTCGGAAGGCTAACATCGCAGTCGGCTCGATCGATGATCATAGGCCTACCTAGAAGTGTCGAAACTTGCCTTTGGGAACATAAGTCACAAATTCTTGAACCAAACAGACGATAACCTACCAGTCCCAAGTGTCCAGAATGCACCAAACTCTCCGTCGTACTTCCAGGTCAAATTCTGGGATAGGGCCTGCCTTGCTTTCTTGATGGGTGGCTATGATAAAGTTAGCAGTCTTGGCAAGTACTCGGCCACGCGCAAACGTACATAATTCCTGGGCTTCTCGTATAGCAGAGTTCAAAACATGCCAACATTCGACAAAACGGGCTTCAGCTTTGAACCAGTAACACGAATGCAGTAGTTGCTGGACATTGATAATATGACTATGACCAACGGGAACAGCGCTTCCCAACTCTCGAGCAGCTTCATGAAATCGTTCACTGATACGTTTTATGGCATCATTGAGACCAATCTCAAGATTGTTTTGCAATTCAGCATCGGTATATTGCGAGGCACATGCGCAAATTGTGAGAAGAAGGCAAGTCCATTGGACGCTTAGCGAGCGGTCCTCAACTCGTGCTGTCCACCATATTTGGTACTGCTCTAGGAAAGATGGGGGATAGACAATGTAGTAGTGGTAGTTGACATTATTGAGAAAGTTCTGGACAAGTATATCTGGATCCGCTGTTGGCAAGATGTTTTCAGTCGCTTTGCTGGCGGTACATACCGGTGTAAGGTCGGGGGGGTATAATTCTAAGTGCCCGTTCTAGCTGTGGAAAACTTCTAGGGTCTTTCATGAATTCCTGTGATGTTGACCTTGGGGCCTGGAATCAAGTATAATGTTAGAATAGGGGAATGATGTCGAAACAGTTGAAGGGTGGAAACGAACCTCTTGTTCCGATGTCAAATCAAAAAGGAGATGGGAAGGCATGTAACCCAAAGCATCAACACTATCACTCCTTATGCCTTCAATCTGGGTTTCGACTGAATCTGAATTGGTCTTGCTGTTTATGCGGTTCTTTCTGAGCTTGTCCAACGCAGCTTTGTCCGAAGTTGGCTGGTTGGTGTCCTTGAAACGACATTTGTCGGCTACCTTGCGTTTCTGGCATCCGCTGCACGGCCACTCACGGTTGCACTGGACATTTATTTAGCATTTCTGGCATGAATGTATGGTAGTTTGACAGATGTCTTGAAAATTGTCAAATTTGGATTTTGTTACCTTTTGCTTGCGGCGTGCACATTCTGTGCATGCAGATCGATAGCTGACTTCTCTTCGCTGAGCCCCTTCTCCCATGACGCCGGATTATGGAGCCGTCAATCTAGGGATCGATGTCCTGCATGGATCCGAGATTGTCGGATGAGAGTAGATGTGGAAGCACAGGATATGGGTGGTATTGTTGATACTCTTGCGTATGGATGCAGAGTGCTTCGTGAAAAGAGCCAATATGACAGGAGCGCACTACAAGCAAAAACAAGGTGAATAGAAATGGCCATAACACCGGCAATGGAAAAGGCAAACAGTCATGTTTGATGGGTTACGGGTGGGGAAAATGCTGCTTGACCGTTGTTGCTAATAAGATGCATTCGCCCGCCTGCAGATCAAGTGGGTGGTGTGTGGCACACGAGAAGAGAAAGAGATGCATAGCTTCGGGGGCCCGTTCCATGCTAATTTCGTGCCGAGGGCCTTTGCGACTTGTCGGCGGTTATTCGAAGCGATGGGTCCTGACGAGACCAACGGAGATAAGCGAGGCGATCAAGTAAGACTGTCAGATGGAATATGCTTTTAATGATTGTGGTGCCCCATTCCGACATGTCCCTCTTTAGTTCAATCGCCTGGTATTAGTTAAGTGGTTACCACCATCATGAAACCACAGTTCGCAGGATCATTTGGGGGTTCTCATTGGTCGATGTTGCTTAATTGCGATTCAACTTCTTGTCTTGATTGAAGAGGCAAATATTGCGTTGTTGAGCATCGACTGGGCATGACAATCTCAATCCGTTGTGCGTCTTGTCGAGAGATCATCAACTCTGAGCATGTCGTCCTCCACTGGTATCAGGAGATTGTCCTGTGTCAAGGATCAAAAGCAACGCCCCAGGAGCCCTTGCTTCACCCACACCAACCATTCATGCATTATCCATCGCTTTCAGCTCCAGTCTGTTGTATGCTTTTGTTGCACAAAACCACTTGTCTCTCCATTTGACTTCTTCAGATCAGGTACCGAACCCCTCTCCTTGTTTCGTTAACGCTGTTCCCACTACGCAAGCCGGCGTCGCCCGGTCTGAGCGTTGCGGTCACCAACCAAACGGCTTGTTTTCTTATTGAGTCGCTCCCGATTTTGGCAAATGGGCTTTCTTGACAGGCGGAACAGGGTATGTGTGCAATTCATATCTGTTTGGGCATACTTGGGCTTCGTGAAATTCTGTTTCGTTTTGTCGTTATTGCTTACCCATATGTCTGTCGATACTGGTGCTAGTACAGCTGGGTGGGCGGGAAATGCTACCTACCAGCAAAAAGGCTTAGGACCTTATTTAGGGGCTAAAAGTCATTAGTCAAAGAACCTCCCAAATCTATCCTAACCTTACCTAAATATTTCTGTCACTTTGCTTTGAGGTCTTGAGCTTTCTGACCCCCCCTTTGTCCATCGCCGATTAAACATGAAACTTGGAGTGAGTAAAGGCTGAGTTATCCGTGCCAGGCAATAATAGCGAAAGCTAGAATATACTCAGACAGGTATATCTGGTAGCCTGAGTTTCATATTTTATTATCGACGTCTTCAAAAGCGTTCTTTCGGTCCTTCATCCATTATGCACGTCACTGAATATGTTCCGATCCCACGAGACGGGTTCAACGGTATTCTCCACCATTAGTTAGTCCGTGTCGTCAAATTTGACAACCTTGAAGCCCAACGTTCGAATATCATGGTGGTGGAGAGTTTCTATGGAACAAGGTTGCTGGTTGGATTCGAAACTCGAGCTAAGTCACAACGATGCGCCGTTGCAAGTAAACTGATCTAAAGGAGGACTATCGCACGTGGCGCGTGAGGAGATGCCAGGCGGTGAGACGAACTCATGGCGGTAGTTGCTCTTGACCTTGAACAAACGATTGCCCCAAGCTTTCACCACGAGTTTTTTATGTGCTTCTCGTACTTCGTCCGAACTTGCCGTAACATTTACATGCGTCAAAAGCAGATCCTGTGCCTCAGACTCGCATAATATGGCGTAAAATCGAATGACATCCGCAAGTAGAAGTCACATCCGCCGTGTGTAAGGGCTCGTTACTTCGTCTTCCGATGACTGTGTAATGGCGGATCCGTGAGTGAGCTACTGTACTGTAGTTACTCCGGAGACTAGTAGCGACCCCCGGAAGGTTCGTGGAATGTGTGTTCAAGGTCAAACCCTACTGTACAAACAGGGGTCAGATCTGTGGGCTCATTTCCTGGATGCAGCTCACTGGGTTGCTACATCCCTAGTCAGCGCCATTGTCTCGAGATGTCGTATTTGAGGTCCAGTGGGAGAACAGAAGACTCTGTCTCTGTTTGCAAGCAAGGGCCTTGGGCATGAAAAGTTAAAGCAAGGACGCGCGGGGGTTTCCATTTTGGCATTCGGTCTTGCTCACGCGGTATGCAGATGGCTGTTTTCTTGAAAAGATGCTGCGAAGCTCGGACTCTGAGCCCCCCAAGTGGAGATTGCGTTGGTATTGTCGTATATTATCAGGTTGTTGAGTGGGCAACTCGGAAAACCAATGGAATCGAAACAGAAGAAAGCGCGGGCATAAGCGCTTGGGAGACAACCTGAGATATCTCTGGCAAATTGTAATCTTGCCATGGTAGGCACGAAATGATGTTGAGCTAACTGGTTTCAAGGCAGGTGTACCTAAGGTCAAGACAGAAGGTGCCACTCCCTCGATAAGTTTGCAGAATAAGGTATAAAGGAACTATGGATCAGAGTGAAGTAAGAAGGGGCGGATCCTTTAGAGTTTAAGAACTTCAGTCTGATAATAAACACCACCATATTCACATATATATTAACCTCAATCCTTTGAAAGTTCCTTACTTGCCAGCCAGCACCCGAAAGAGCCCCTCGATTCCCGAGATTTATCGGGTCAGGTCATAAGCGGGGCAGAACAGCAAACCTATGCAACTTAGCACATATCTAGGTCCTCGGATCAACGCGCACAACGACTTGGTAGAACAAAGATATGGCATTCAGCTTGTGTGGGCTTAATTTCACACCCAATTGATTCTGGGCGATGTTGAGGCTGACATGCAAAAGTACTCATCTCAACTATCACGAGCCGGGTAAGTATTGGCAGCTTCACGAATTCGCTTCAATTATGTTCTTCAAAGGACTCAGCAATGTCGGTCTAGAATCTGTCAAAATGGCCTGACTTCAGCGAGTTTCCCGTGTCCCTTGTGTAACCATACAGTAGTACTGTTCCATTCCCCACGAGCAACGACTTGTGCATGGGCGCCAAACCTGGCTTTGGGCCACGAGATTGTATGTGACATATCATCTATCATGCTCTCGAAACACGCCTAATAAAGTGGCCGCAAGGTTACATCAGGTCGATATCTGGGCCCGAAAGCTGACATCCCAGGCAGTCGGCTAGACTCTGGTCAAAGGCCTGTAATGAATTCAAGCTTATCATTGCACCTTGTTATTCTCTAGCATCCTTGCCTCACCAAATGAGCCACTGCCTTTTTTCTTATCCTTATAAGCCTATGCAAGAGTTTCAGTGAATCAACACCCAGTTGGCGCTGACCATCATTGATCACTAAGTCTCAGCTTAGCCAAGCCGTCATTATTTCTTTAATGCCGAGCTAGCCACATGGCATTTCAAGTGCCGGAGGCCCCACCCACGAATTGGTCAACGGTCGCTAGTGAGTGGCAACAGCCATCATCGACGATCTGTTGGCTCTCAGAGCTGTTTGCAGACTAGTCCCCCATATTGTTGCGGCC
The DNA here is from genome assembly GCA_002980515.1 of Fusarium burgessii. Classification (NCBI taxonomy): domain Eukaryota; kingdom Fungi; phylum Ascomycota; class Sordariomycetes; order Hypocreales; family Nectriaceae; genus Fusarium; species Fusarium burgessii. The sequence continues at coordinate 74,238 of PVQA01000107.1, read as the reverse complement.
CAGGTCCCTGCGAACCCTCCAGACTCTTGAGCCAACTGGTCGCCTCTGGCTCCCTTTCAGCACCTCCACCCAAGGAACTTCTGTCAAATCGCTGACTCTGTCAACCTCCTCTGGTTCAGCCTCTGACCTATCATCTTCTGTATCCTCATCCGTAACTTCAAGTATTGTATTATTTCCCTCGTCTGCCCCAGCTCTTTCATAAAGATCCTCGGTGTAGGCCCAACTTGGGGTATCAAACTTGCCGTGAAGCAGGACAATGTCTCTACCTCGGGATTTAATACGTTTGAACTCTTCCGCTTGGATTGGTGTGACAAGCTGCAGCGTCTTTGATTTCGTGTCAATGCCTCGCAGGAGGACCAGCCCAATAGTCCTAGAATATCGGGGATCCAAAGCAGCGTCATTATAGTTAGGGATGAAAGGGATGCCTTCCGGACTTGTCGATACAAGTTGAGAAATTCCCCTTTTGTTTCCTATGTCAAACTTCATCGAATTCGATGCTGCACCAGCGGATGTCTGGTCTTTGGTGAACCCGCAAAATGCTTTCGCATCCTCTATCTCGATGGCCGCCAAAACCAGTCCGTTCACTGTATCCGCCAACAGCTCCGGGGGACATTGATAGTCGTAGGATATCAACCCGCTGATTCCATGTTTTGAAGAGTACCGTACAAGTAAAGGTGGTCTGAAAGAGAGTGGTGATGGGTTCCATTTCAAACTTGAGGTGAAATGAGTTTGTTCTGAGGTTGTCAAAGCCGGTTCTTGTAAGTGAAAGTAGGACATTGTCTGCATCGCTCTCAGATGAGCTGCAGTTCTTGATGTAAATTCAGACTGTTGGGATGGCAGCTCCGTGAATGTGGTTTCTGTCGCAGCCCGCAACGCATCGACTGTTTCAGAGGGGCCATCTTCCGACATGTATAAGACTTCTTCGGGCTTCATCTTCTTGACCAATGCAGAGAGAAGATCTAGTCCAGTTCCTAGAATCCATCCTGGGGTATTAATTATGAGAGGGACTCCTGCGAAATCCTTGGAATACATGTCAAACAGATCAGCCGCGCAGGCAAGGTAGAGATCTGGGTCCGACGCTGGAGTTACAGAGGCCATTGAATGGCAGCGAACGACGCTCGAGGCAGCATCTCTGACGCCAGGATGTGTGAAAGGTGTCCCTAAATTAGGCTTGGTTACAAAAACAAGAGACAAAGTCCCTGCTGGTGCATATTCTGGTTGACCTGGATCGAGGTCCATGATCACAACACTGTGTGAGGTTCGATTCTGAGATGGGTCTGTTAAAAGACGGTTGAGAAACAATCGCGAGAAAGTAGATTTTCCAGCTGATTTCGGTCCACATATCAAGGTTGATAGAGATTGTTTCTTTCGATTAGTCATTACAAGTGAGGAAAGCTTCTTGTTCCACGCGGGCGGTGAAACTAAATCTTGGATGATGCATTTCTTAGGGGCATCTTCCGAGGTGTATATCTGGAAAGCTATCAGGAAACTCTTTCACGGCAGATGAAGAAACTTACAATCTGAAAAGTTGCTTCTTTGTTTGTCTTCGATGTTGAGTCTCTCTCAGGTAATTCATTCCACATTTTCCTGAACAGAGGTGACAGACGGCCCAGCTGGCGTAGACCCCGAGCATTTTGATCTGGATGCAGTTCCAGTCTCGTGTCTTCTGTAGTTCGTAACACGGGAACTGCATGGCAATGGGGAGCATGAACCCACTCAATAGTCTCAGAGGGGTAGAGAGTAGCACCAGCCAATGCTACCTCACCTTGAATCACTCTAATGCCAAAGCTTCCAATGACAAGAAATCGCTGGAAAGTCAGTCAAGGCAGTTGAGAGAAGGGGATCTGAAATTTACCTCACTGCCGGATAGTCGCAATTCTATTATATCTCCTGCCTTCACTCGATGGTTCTGCTTTGATAAGCGAAATGACGAATACTGTGTGACTCTCTGAAATGTTCCGGGTTCAGGAGTTGCAGGTCCCAATATTCCACTACGAAGCTAATGAGCGATGTCGATACTAGTATTGTCGGGCAATATGTTTACCTAGCCAATCCATGGCTCTTGGTATGAGCGGCAGGTGATTCAGTTCCACGTTGTGATCGAGGAGCTTTTACTGTACTCTTCTTTGGGGTTGATGAAGTTCCATCTTGACTGGTGCCCCTTTGAAGCGGACTGAAATAGTTGATGTTGCTGGTGGTTGGCTTCTCATCAGAATCTGAAGATTGTTGACCAGATTTTGAAGATACTGCGGCCTCTCTTCGTCGAGCGGCAAGAGCAGCAATAGCACTCATCGCTGCGTTATTTTAGCAACAGTACCCAGAAGATGGTTTCATCAATAGCGAAAGGGGTGACCACTCCGTCTCTTACTCACGCTTTGGGGTATCTACACCCTCAATTCTTCGTTTTTTATGAGATGACATAGCTGACAGTACCCTGGATGAGCGGGTATAATCTATCCGATTAGCGTAGAGGTCAACAAGGTATTATGTTCGGCCACTATCGTATTGTGATAACGTGAGTGGACGAAGCATGTTTCTTCTCTTAAAGGCTGTAAAACGTCTAAGTGTGGTGTAGCGAATTAAGGTGAACATGGTCTTACCTTATCGATAAGGAAAAATCATTCCGCGTTACCTGCGTAGGTAGGTAGTCTCTCAGGCGATCAATAGCATCGAGGACAATAGTAATTCGACAGCGTTTGAAATCTCGATTTTTCAAGAAATTCAAACACCAGAGTACGAAATATATCCCGTACATTTCGCCCGGTAACTTCGCGTCATCTCTCACCACATGCTTACACGATACAGGCGCGTCTCTACAGGTTACCCAAGATAACTTGGTGGAATGCCCCACTAGCGCGACATCTCCCAAAATTTATTTTCCAGCAACTTCATCTTCACCTCGACCAACCTCGTCCCGCCAATTGCCTACTCACCACCGAAAATTTTCATACACAAATCCGCCCAAGATGGCGCCTAAAGAACCCTTCAAGGTGCATTCCCTCAATAAGCACATAGAGAACACCAAAAAAGGCCTGTCGGCTGAAGCGCAGTTCAACCGCCGCCCTGGCAACCGTGTTGCAACTATCAAGAAAGAGTCGAGCGACCCAAACAAACTCTTCGCCAACAACGATTGCGATGACGACGATAATTCAGGAAGCGGGAGTGATAGCGATAGCAGCAGTGATAGCCCGGTCGACTTTATCGCCAAACTCACCAGTACTACGAAGCCTGCTTCTGCCACTCCACGTCGCCGTAGCAAGAATGATGAAATCGCCGATAGCGACGACGAGCGCAACGCGTCCAAGAAGACCACTTCTGTGAAGAAATCTGTTCCTGCCAATTCCAAGCCTCAAACTTCTAGCGACTCAAGTAGCGAAGACGAGTCTGACGACGAAATTTCAAAGGCAAAGACCAACGGCATAACTCTTTCAAAGACCTCCGACAGCACCTCAAGCTCCTCTGAATCAGAAAGTGACAGTGACAGCGATGATGAAGACGATAAGGTGCCCACTGACCAGCCTTCCACCCAAAAGCAAGACGCATCTGATTCTACTAGCGACTCCTCCAGCGATGAGGAAAGCGAGGACGATGCCGATGTCAAGACTAAGGCCAAGCCTGCTGTGAATGGGACTGCTGTAACTACATCAGACAGCTCCAGCGAAGGCAGTGAGAGCGAAAGCGAGGATGAAGAACGAGCTGCGAAGCCCGCCGCGAAACCTGCTGCTCCCGAGTCACACAGTTCTTCAAGCGAGGAGGATTCTGACGATGAGATGGTTGACGAATCCATGCACATTGAGGATCGCGAAGGACAGCTCACCCTCCCCAACTTCATTGCTCCTGACTTTGTCCTTCGCAAGGGTGATGATGGTACAAATGGTCGCGATGTCGCTGAGATTTGCAACAAGGCGAATCTAGAGGGCAAGCAGTTCTGGTACTTCACAGTACCTTCCAATGTACCCATCTCGGTTGTTCAAAATCTCGAAATCCCCATGAACCAGTCGCATTCCACCGATAAGCTGTTTTCGCATAACGGTGAAGACTATGGTGTCTCCTTCGAGAGTATTGCCCCAAAGGGTAACATTCAGATCATGATCCCCTCCGATAGCCCTCAGTACCAGCCTAGTAAGCTCACAATCGTCATAATTCATGTTCACCACTAACATTTAACGCAGCTACCAAGCAGATCGATCAAGTGATGCAGGTCAAGAAGATCACGCAACTTGGGTCCACTAACTCTGTGGTCCCTGTTGCCAAGCCTGCCCCTCGTGCTCAACCCGCTGGCCTGAAGGCCCGATACCAGCCCATCGGAGTCAACGAGCCCATGGGTAGCATTGGCAACGATGAAGACGTCGAGATGGGCGAAGCTCCCATTTTACCGACCAAGACTATGAAGAAGGAAAAGAAGCACAAATCGAAGGAAACTTCTGACAAGAAGCAGAAGAAGGGACAGAGCATTCCTGAACCCCCCAGCTCTCGAACAACCGAGGCGGCAACACCTGACGCTCGCAAGAACAAGCGAAAGCTCGCAGCCTCTGAAGATGATGCCATAGCTGTAGCCGAGCAGCTTCAAGAGGAGGCCAAATCCGCAGCGAGCAAGTCCAAGAAGCAAAGGACAGACCGAGCTGGTAGCCCCGACCTGGGCTCTGAGCCCGCTTCTGCAGTCACAAAGAAGCACACCCCCGTATTGCCTCCCACAATCCCTACAACAGGAACCCCGACTCCCAAGTCTGCCTCTACTCCTGTTGCAAGCAGTAAGAAGCAAAAGAAAATCAAGGAGGCTTCTGTCCCCGCTCCTCGCCAAAGTGTGGTTCCCATACCCTCCATCCCCCATTCCTCACCACCCAGATCATCTCCTGCGCGCGCTCCTGCTTCACAGCCCTCTGCCTCACCTAGCCGGGGCGAGGAGAAACGAGTCAAGAAGCGTAAGGAAAAGGATAGTAAGACCTCTTCTGCCAAGAAGGAAACCCCCGTGCTCCCCCCTATGCCTCCGTCTTCCTCAGAATAGCGTTCTGCTGTGAAGAACAGCCCTCGAAAGGGCAAAGGCAAGGGTAGAGTCGGTAAGAAGTAGTGAAGTGTTCGATTTGGTAGTCATTCAGGAGGCTAAGCGGTCGATATATATCGCTCTCTGTCGTCAATACGTTGATCTGACGCCAAAACACTATATAGGGGCATTCTCAGTTCTTCATATCAGTCACATAGTGTTGGATGCACAAAGGAGATGATGCATTATCTTTTTTTCCCCTCCGCGCATGGCTTGATAGTGCAAATATTTCGATACCGCGACGAGACGGTTGTCTCTGGATTTCAGCGGCATGGATGGCGTTGGTGGTGCATTTTGGTTGCAAACTGAAAAGAAAAAAGTTGTGAGATCGAGGATTGTAAGGCTCGACGAAAGATATTCTTTCTATGAGGGTTAATCTAGAAGTTTTATTTACTATGCTCTTACGCATTAGTAGATGGAAAGATTTATGTGTGATTGTCTTAAGGGTAGTCAAAATCAGTGCAAACAAATCTCGGCTTTATCTGCAATTTGTGAATGTGCGACATCCTGCATAAATATATTGCCACAATAACTTCATTTAACAGTGAAAATGTCAAAGTGATGGGTTCCACCAAGTTTTCTATCCAAATTGCGCCATCATCAATATCGTGAAACATACCCTATAGCATATGAGGATTATGAAGCGATCACCATAAATAAATGGATCCAACACAACTCTTATCAAGTAGAGTCCCGTTTCGAAAATATAGCAATGACAAAACACCATAAACAGGCATCAGTCAAGTCGCTCAGCCACCTAGCCAATAACACGAATGGATCTATCCCCGCAAAGCCATAGAATTCAGAATAAAAGTCAATTCCCTAAAATACCGAATGACAAGCGGTACACTTTATTAGTATGGTAATTATTTTGTAAAGTTTCTTAGTTTCTGCTTCCAAAAAGATACCCCCCTCCCACAGGCCACCTTGGGTGTCGATGGATGGATATCACGATGATGTCCACTTTTTAGAGCCTCACGTGCAACCATGATTTGACGCCATTGTATCTTGAAAGATGAAAATAAACGACTATCAAAGTCCTTGATGGCCCCAATTATACTTGATACGATCTCCAATCTACTCGTCACTAGTTGACGTTAGACCTGATTCTCCAGTCTCGTCAATGGATGCATAATTGGGTAGTCAACATGATACCTGAAAGAGCAGTAGCATCATGCGTGTAAATCGTAGCTCCAAATCTACGTCTATGTTCAAGGTACCGTGGCACAGATTAGACTGTATACGTCTCACCGCCAGCCTCGCAGGCTAGACAAGGTATTGAGCTGAGAGTCCAAGTTGAGCTGACTGCAGTTCATACGGTGATGATGAAGGAGGTTGATCGTAGCTGGTTGCGGTGTCTTGCTGCCATTCAAACGTGCGGGGCCAGAGATCACGAAAGAGGTCATTCGGTCGGAGATCTCAAGATATTGGCTATGTGTAAGACATCTAAGTGATCCCAGGATAGCGTCCTTGAACCATACCCATTAGGTATGTCAACCAAGATTTGATTTAATACGTATTGCAACCTTGAGTATAACAGTCCTGCGAAGAATGCTCTGTCTCACTTTCTGTTCTCGCACGACGTGTTACGCCATTCGAACACCAACGCGTTACAGCGCATCACTCAACATATCACTTTATGATAGAAATGCAGAGTGGATGAGGTGTATGTCACGCAGCGGTAAGTCGGGGATATCCATTAGCCACGTGCATTGCAGTAAGGCAACCAACGAAGATCTCTAGAAGGAAGACTGAAAAAAGTATATGGTCTGAGAAAGTTGAAGCGAGCTAAGGTTTCCAGGGACTGCAAACGGACACTTGGAAAGATCCGGACAATGGGGGAATCTTGATGTAATGATCAATCATATCAGGAGATCAACCAGCAATACTACGTTTCTTTGCATCGATCCATGTCAATGTCGGTCGGTATTTTCCTGGGCTCCGACCGCAAACGCCGGCTTAAAACTACCGACCGCGAGAGATGTAAAAAAAAATTCCTTCCCTTTCCCAAATCCCATCTGTCAGTGGGCCGAGACCCAACTTCTGATCGGACATTGCTCTAAATAATAAGTGAGTGGTTAAAAAAAAAAAAAATACCAGCCGAGTCAATAGGTATCGAAAACGGAAAGCAGAGTTCAATGGACCTAATTTAGGTGGGACCACTGCGGACTTTGCAGAGATTGAGTCCGCTGTGGGAACTAATCAACCATCATGATCAATTTTTGGAGCTCCAAGAACGAAAAGTTCGTTTAAGCGCACTCTGTCTCACTTAGACTTGAGACCAAGAACGGAAGACCGTGATGTGAATTGGGTTGACAGTATGGTCGATGCTACGCTATTCTGGCGGCTCGCTCGGATACTGTCGCATTGACCGCCTCTGTATTGGTCTCCCAAAGCAGGCTTTTATGGGCATCACGATACCTAATACATGATATATACCTTGGAGTTGTCGCTCATGAGGGCATGGATCTGGAACTAGAGTAGCAGTCATCAATGCTCACCCAGTAAGAGTCAACCATAATGCATATCTGATTGGACAATGATTTCTATTGGCGTGTGCTTGCATACCGCGTTGGTCTCATAAAGTTAGGGTGAGAGGCATGTAACAGTATTCATCCATGTGTTCAGACAATGCGGTCTAGGCCATCGATGCCTAATCAGACACGCACCGCACATCCTCGCTTCTGGTCAGATCTTGAAGCAGAGTGGAATCTGAAGCTCGGCATGGGCTTATCACGAAAGGCTAGACACCAATGGCATATTGGGTAATGGCCGAGACCAATGTTGTTCCCAAACGACTGCCGTGAGATGAACCAGCGTCAGGTATTTCCTCGCCTCGTGCCATTGTACTCGAATTTGTTGTATACGGTCAGCAAACATGATATCCATGAAAGCTGTCTTCCAGATTGGGTTGAAACTAATACATCCCGTTCTCTGTCGACTAGCGCATCGCAAGTGATGGTGTCTCGTGCGCAGGTAGGGGACCCTTGGCGATCTCCTGAACTTGGGCCAGTCCGCCTCAATTCCACCTTGGCTTTTGCAGCTGTGGCATGGATGTTTCAATGAAGATAAATCCGTGCACAGGCGGCTGAACTAACAAGGCGTGTAGGGAGATTGCAAGGAAATCCCAATATACTGATCAGGCTGTTTATCAGTAAGGTCATGCGTTGCGACTCAACAGTAAGTAAGCAGGTAAGCAGTCTTCTCTCTCCAAGGGACTGGATGAGTTTCGCATCCCTGCACGCTGAGACCCTCCTAATCTCTTTCAGACCCTGAACCTCATCCACTGCTGGCTCTGCTTATTCTCTTCTGTCCCAAGTGTAGGATCCACGCTACATCCACGCTCAATTTCTTCGCATTATGGCCTCGCGCCTCGTGCATTGACATATAAGACCCGAGCGGCCGTTAAGAGCCTCCGTTAAATTTTTTTCCCCCCTCCCTCAGTGTTGCACGACATATTGAAAACTCCGCGTCGGAGTCGGGGCAAACTCTCCTGACCGAAGATGAGTTTAGTTAAATAACCATTATTAGAACAATGTCACCATCTCATGACGATGAGGCTTGCCGCGCTAAACTGCTCTAATTGACTCGCTTCGTTCAATTGCTCAAGAAACTCAAACAATCTCACTTGTGTAAAGCCTCCAAGAGCCCATCTTCCGTTGCATCCGAGTGAAAGTCGAGATGCAGAAAGATGACTAGGGAAAAGAAGGTGTTTCGTGGGGTTATTACAGCCCTTGTCGTGGCCGTGTCTCCTATGAGTGACGGGATGGGCTGCGCGCGGTTATGGCCTGTAAATGGACCATCTGAAGCGAACCCTTGAACTTGGAGTGCATGAAACCTCAAATCGTTACGCGGGTAGCCATGAACAGTCTCACCAACAACAGGGCTGAGTAGACAACGGCTAAGTAATGGATGAAGTTGTCGAATAGCTCAAACATGACCATGGGCACATGACGGTTCCATCTCGGAATGAAGTCAAGCCGTATGTACCGACAAGTGTTGATATCAATTGGCCAGAAAGCTGAAGGCTGCTAAGATGACTCTAGCAACTATGCAGCAACAATACATCGTGCTGACAGACAACGAAGTTTGGTGATAGTTGATGGCTTTAACGCTAACACGAGATACAATACGCCGTTGCCGTGGCTTGCAGTGATGATCACTTGAAAATATATGTATCTTCGAGCATAAGATGTTTGGAAATGATACCTGTATCAAAACATGAAGAGCTTCATCGCAACAGTGCCCTACTGTCCATGATATATTAGGTTGAGTATCTAAGCATTATGGCAAGTATGAATCTTTCATGGCTGTAGTGAAAGCCTCAACAGTCTCAATCGGAAAGGTACTTCATCAAGTATTACATCTTCCGTGGAGGAAGCAGCGGAATTGGAGAAGGTACATCAGTCGCGAGTACCCGCTGAACCTCGGGCGCGCATCGTTTTTTCGCTCCTGCCATTGAATGCGACGAAGAAAGATGCAGTGGCCCCAGCTCCTTGTTAGCGTCAAGAGACAGAGCTGATCCTTGTCTTTGATATTGATCTCAATGATTCGTTGTTCATGGTCCATCTCAGTTTGCGGCCTGTGAAACTTTGCGGTGGAGCTCTTGTGCAACGTATTTTTCAGCAAGGAGCATCATTCTTTGCTCAACTCGCTGATTATCGAGATATTGGCTGATTTTTAACTATTAAGGGGTTTGCAAATCATTAAAGCTTTGTTCCCTTGGTGGTGCATGAATAACAAAGCTCACAACAAGGCGGAGTCGAGTAGAGCTGCAGGAAGTTTCCTCGCATGCGCAAATTGATTATGACCTCAGCGGAAGTGTCCCCCTTGAGGATATCCCCGGGTCGCTTCCATGTTTCAACTGCAAGCAGCAGGCATCCTTTCACGACGACTAAATGCAACCTTGTGCGTTGCTGCCAACACATGAACATGAGCTGTTCAATTTACCAAATCAACTGTTAATTGTCACGTTAAATTGAACGAGCGATCATCATAATCTACAGCCCACAACCGTGGCTGATTGCTGAGCAAGAGGACTCGCCAACCAAGATACACGTTGAAATCTGATTGGTTTATTAATATGCCCCCATCATCGAATCTAGGCAGTCTTCCAGGCGCATGTCACTGTGCCACAGTCATGACGCTGCCATCAGATCTAAGAGTCTCTTCGTTAATAAGTTGGACTTCCTGGCAGTGTATGAAACCGAGTGAGATCGTCTAGGACCGTTTCTGATCGTGACGTTTTCCTTGGAAATTAGCATTCATCCACCATGGACCCTGATTAAAGACAGACAACAAAGATTTGGTGAGGCCAGTCAAAGAGTCGATGAACTTGTCTCGTTTCGTCTTGCCTTGTCTTGTCATCAGCTCAGTGCAATCTAGCACATGGGATCATGGGTCTTGCTGAGGTCAGAAAGCGAAAAGCCTCGTGCTGGCTGTGGGTGCATCCACGTCGGCAGATCACCCTTCCAATCTCATTCGACCGTGATGTGATAAGTCGGAGTCGGAACCTCGGAGTCCATGGAGCTTGGCGAGCCTCCGACACCGATTCAAAGGGTGCTTGCAGTAATTAACTGCTCTAGCAGCTCTGAACGGAAAATTCATTGGACTTCAAAACAATGTGGATTTATCGAGAAGCCTTGTTCGCTTGCGTTGTCAAGGTACCGGCCTTCAACGTTCTCAGTCAATCGTTGCCCAGCAGCTTTGCCAAGGCTGAGATGATGACTACGTACAGTGCCTTCTATATCTGTGGGCTGCCTCCCGTCCCTGCTTTATGAGTGGCCATTCAAATGGCTTAGACAAATCGGGAAGAGAACAGATGCTCTGCGGCTCATTTGACTCTAATTCATCAAGGCTCAGTCTACATACTGCCACGTCGACCTTGTCTGGGTTGGTAATAGGTAATCTCATCTTTCCTTCCAGTTTAAAACGTGGTCGGTTAACTTTTCGCGTAACAATACGCGGAAAGCATGTACAGGGCATAAGCGTTATTTGGCAGGGCAATTCTCACGCGACTCAGCCCGCCCATGAGTCTTGGCAGCGGCTTCGAAGGAAATTACGGTAATACGCCTTGATTCGGGCTGCTGCAAACCCCGTTGCTCCGCGAAGTCCGGTCACTGTGCTATGTCAGCAACTTTGTTTGTCTCGACTCGATTGATTGGCTTCGCAGTGACAAAAGAGCTCCGTCTGAGCGTCAGAGGAGAGCTAAACAGGCTTAGGCTCTGGCTCCAGTGCAATCTCCAGGCGACCCTGGTGCCATCCATGTCCAGGGGCCCCGCTGAGGCTTGTTGGCTGGTCGGTACTCCATATCCTTGTATCGATGACTCCTCCCGCAGCATCCGGACTCATTTGAGATGAGGTCGAGGAAAATCCTGCGGTGCGGGCCCCCTTGAATGAAGCTAATGTCAGTGGAGTGTGATGGGTACAGTAGCTTAGCGCCCACTGAAATCCTGCGCGACGTGCCCTGTTGAATTTGTGATCCTTAGCGGAGAGAGGTCGCAAAATCAGCTGTAAAGACCTTGATTTTCAGCGCTTCTAGTGGCCAGCTGCACCAGGACACGCCCCTGGTGCATCACTTTCCTGCACCTCGTCATCATACTCGATCCCTCTCTCCTCCACTCCCTCCACTTTCTTCATATTACTACTCCCGTTTCCTCTCCTCCATCTTCTTCTTCCTCCCTTCTCTCTCTCCCCTCGATCCTCGGCTTGGCTTCGTCTTAGATTCGCACCTCGTTAAAGCATCAATCCTTCTCCGTCGCGACTTCAGGTCCTAGCCTCACATTTATTTTGTGTGGCGTCCCTGTCGCGTGCTTCCTCCCTTCTCTGCGACTCGACAACTATCGCTCTAGACGGCCATCCCGACGTTTCCGACCATCGTGGTATGCGTGCAAGTCAAGTAAATAGGTCAACTTGGTTATGAGGTAGCTTTTGGGTATTCATATTGGGTTACCGATTACGCGTTACGATTTTTCGAGAATTATCTTGCGCTACGCTTAAATAATCAACACGCCCCCTTTTGAATCAACATCGTTCTGTCGATCCAAACAACTTTCTCGACCTTCACCATGAACGACTTCTCCACCACCTTGTCAGGGAAGCCTAAGCTTCAGCTGCTCTGGCCCGAGCATGTTAATCTGCCATTCCTCAACACTGTCCCTCACAGATATCGAATTGGCCGCCGACGCACCAAATCAAAGTCGAGACCTGGCAATGAGGAAATCACCAGTCTCAAAACGTCTTTCAACGCCTGGGATGGTGTCCGTGATCTTCAGAAGCATCATTGGAGGACGTCAGATCTCCAATATGCCGTCGTTGGACTCCTAATTCTCTTCTCTTTCTGGATTGCTCCTCCGGCCCCTGGTGTCAAGCTCCTGGCTATCATTGGTAGTGTCTGGATTCTGCTTATGCCTGCCACACGACAATTCTTCTTGCCATCAGTCACGATTTGGACCTGGCTCTTGTATTTCTTTTGTAGTCGGTATGTTTTAATCTTAGCATTCAAAAACTTGACTTCTAATAATTATCAGATTTATCCCCAACGAGTACCGACCTCATATTTGGGTCCGGGTGCTACCTGCCCTCGAGAACGTCTTGTACGGTGCCAATCTGTCTAGCATTCTCTCCGCTCACCAACACTCGGTTCTCGACATTCTTGCCTGGATCCCATATGGCCTGTGCCATTTCGGCGCTCCTGTTGTCTGCGCCCTGGTTATGTTCGTCTTCGCTGCCCCTGGCACTGCCCCTGTTTGGGCTCGCACCTTTGGTTGGATGAGCATTCTGGGTGTCACCATCCAGCTTCTATTCCCTTGTGCGCCGCCTTGGTATGAGATGGAACATGGTCTTGAACCTGCTGCCTACGGTATGCCTGGATCTCCTGCTGGACTTGCTCGCATCGACGCAATTTTTGGTATCGACCTGTACACAACTAATTTCAGTACCGCACCTGTTCCTTTTGGCGCCTTCCCATCGCTACACGCTGCGAACGCTGTTCTCGAGGCTCTCTTCATGTCTCACTGTTTCCCCCAATTCCGAACCTACTTCATCATGTACGCTGGTTGGGTCTGCTGGGCCACTATGTACCTCAGCCACCACTATGCAATCGATTTGGTTGTCGGTGGCTTGATTGCCTCTTGCTTCTTCTACGCAGCAAAAGCCCGATGGTTACCCCGGCGACAGGAAGGAAAGATCACCCGATGGGAATACGAATACGTCGAATATGGGGATCGGAACGCTATTTCCGATGAGGAGTATGGCGAGTACTTCGGTATGGGTCTGCTTGGCCGCCCTCGCGCTGACTCCAGTGATGGCTGGACTGTCGCTAGCTCCAGCTGCAGCTCCAGCAGTGGAACCTTGAGCCCAACTTTGTCTGAAGAAGCTCTTCCCGGAATGCTTATGGATATGGACAACAATGGACAGCTTTGGGACGGCAACGCGCCCGCTCGAGATGTGGAGTTGAGTGAAGTTGTGGTGGTGCGGTAATCGCCACGACTCAGTAATAACACGCCTATTCCCCCGACAACCTCATCCCATGCTAGGGACACGACGCGAATGTTGGGATTTTACGATTTTAATGCCCCACCCCCTTTTTAATCTTCGACCTTATACTTTTTTTTTTATAACATCTTTGGCATTCATCGGCACAGCGAAATGGCGCAATACGGTGCTTTACTACGACAGATGCTGGATTCTGACGCAGGGCCGTCAGGGCCAGACGGCAAACTGTAATAATGGGTTCAAGGGGCCAAGGTGTTCCTTTTTAATGTGTACCCTGCGGAAAGACAAAACCGGAACTGAATAGAGTAATGTATATAACAAGAGGAAGTTTAATTCGTGTATGGACATGAGATGACGCCATGTCATGCACTGATACGCTCGCTAGAGAGCCTGGACGAGGACTCGAGAGGGACATGCTTTGCAACAAGCCCCCTACTCATGATGAGGAGAAATGAAGGGCAATTGGCTCGCAGCCGAATCCTGGATGATCCTGGAGAGCAAAAGCCAGGCGGCGCAAGGAGGCGGGTTGACTTTGGTGAGAAGGAAAAGGAATACCAAAGATACCATTCGCTAGATATTAGCAGTTAGAAGAATTGACAGCACATTGTCTCTGTCACACCCCTGCATCTCGATGTGAACACTCGTATAAACCATCGTTCTGCTATTCTAGAATACATGCACATTTTGAGTTTATTGTCTGCGGATAGATTTGGCAAGAGATCATGTGGGCCCGTACGTACATGATATCGAAATCTCAACATGTCGATCTTAATCTGGCCCAAGAAATTCCACCGACCTTGATTAAAACGATCGAAACGGGCATTATGACCGCCAAGCCTATATAGCTCTCCCAAGACTCTTGGCCGTCATAGGCGCCGCGTCTTAACCTAGTTTTGATCATGCCTTGGATGTTAAAAGATTTCAGACCTTGAACCAGCACGGCCAAGATAACAAGTTAAAGAGCTCGTCAAACTTATCCTAAATTATCCTAATTTGTGTAAGTATTTTTGTCACTTGGCGTCGAAGTCTTGAGTCTTCTGCCGTGTCCTAGTTATAATACTAGAGGTATTAATTCCGAACTGTTCTAATGTAATGTATTTACTTGGTTTTGGTATCAGTAGTAGAGAACTTCAATAACATGTAATCGGAAGTTCTCAAGCGTTTAATTTTCAAGTAATCCTAGCTTTAAGGAAATGACATCGAAGGCAATGTTTCATTGATACACTCTCATTCGCGGTACTTGGTATAAGATGCGCTTATCGTGTCAACAGCAAGATGTATAGTACATAGCAGAAGTCTGATTTCGCAAGGTACCTGGATCGCCCTGTCATTGCATCCATGATCTGTTTCATACGAGATCTCATCAATATGCGGAATATAGATGACTATTAATGTTGCAGGTCCAATGAGAGTGTTGACATAGACACATGAGCCACGATAATCTGTCAATCAGAAACAGTATTTCAGTCAAAGGAGATAATCAGGAGTAATTAGAAAGGAAAGAATTGAGCTGCAAAGTTTGTTCACTGCGTACGTCAACTATACTTCATTTTAGACCTGAGCCGCAAAGTAGATGGTATCTCTAACAAAGCATCTAAAAAATGAGATCCAAGAAAAGGACTTTGCAAATAGCAACATCAGATTTGAAACACAAAGGGAAAAGGAAAGGAAAGCGAGAACATACTGATTCTTCATCCTGTTGCTGCAAACGGCGTGCCTGCGGTCTGTTTTCGAAGAGGAAAAAAACATATACTCAAATCGCTGTTGGTCCTCACACCCCTGACTGCACATCCGCATAAGATAGGCATATTGCTCTTGTCCTTCACCTGCTCACAAGGATTTCGCGGAATTTCCTCCTCATCGCATTCAACTGTCATCTTCTAACACGTATTTCACCCCAAAGTAGTTTCTCAATGATATAACACCTCCACAAATCTTGGGATCGCACAGATAAGTCGACCTCATGGTTCTACCTCTTCGACGCAGGCCCGCTCCAAAGTCCCTTTGATGTCTCGATAACCCTGTTTCCGTTGTTTCCAGGTTGCAGCGAGGATGGAACGTTCGATGCTGATGTGTTGCCCATAACCACGTCTGTTTCAGTCTGTGTTCCATATCCGCTATCCTTAGGTTGGTTGCTACCCATTGAAATTGCACTGTCTCCTTTTCTGTTGCTGGGCGGCTGTTGAGGTTGCTGGCGCGCGGCACCACGGCTGGGCTCCTTTGAGCGAGCTCCATCCATCATTCCATTCTGGGCTTCACGTAGCTTGTTGATAGCACGAACCGTGTCGATGGCCGCATGTAAGGTTCGGCGAGCGTTGAAGTTCTTCTTAATATTAGGTAGGAGGTTCTGACTCTCACCCTCAGCATTGATAAAGCCGGCCACGAATGGATGCTGCAGAGCTTCATGAGCAGTGATACGCTTAGTAGAATCAATAGTCAAGCAACGCTGAATAAAATCTTTAGCATGGCTGGAAACACCGCGCCAGTATTCGATAGGGGTGAAACTGTAATCTGCGTTGAGGATGGCCTGCATCTCTTCAAAATCAGAGTCGCGGTCAAAAGGAGTATAACCGCAAAGGAGGAAGTAGGTGATGACACCGAGAGCCCAAAGATCTACAGGCTTGCCATGGCCTGTCTTCTTGAAGATTTCTGGAGCCATGTATCCAGGAGTACCACAAGTCGTAGTCAGAACGTGGAACTGCTCCTCGTCCATAATTCGTGAAAGTCCAAAGTCTGCAATGAGCAAGTCTGCGTTGTCTTCGGGGGTTCGGAAGAGTAAATTTTCGGGCTTCAAGTCACGATGAACAATGCCGTGGTCGTGGAGGTAAGCGACAGCTGACAACGTAGCGCGAACCAAATCGGCGGCATCTGACTCAAAGTAAGAGCCCTTGCGGCAAATTCGATCGAAAAGTTCACCACCCAGTGCAAGATCGGTGACGAGATAGAGGTTGTTCATAGTTTCGAAGTAATCGACAAGAGTGAGGATGTTTTGGTGGCCCATGGAGACCTTCTTGAGAACGGCGATTTCGTTGCGAACCTATCATCGAGCAACGCATTAGAACGGGACACCAGAGTAGAAGGATATCCCTGAGGCTTCAAGTGATGATAAAGTAATACACACCATATGTTCGCGGCCAGCCATTAGCCGCTTATTGATAACCTTTGCAGCATAGTAACGACCAGTGTCAATATGGACACATTCTTTAACGACAGAGTATGAGCCAGCTCCCAGTGTCTTTCCAACCTTGTATCTACAAGGCTGTACTTGAGGCTGTTGCCGAGCTGCAGAGTCCATTATAAGGTTGTGACGTTGAAGCTGAGGGAGAAGTCGAGGCGGAGTTGATAAGATCGCAATGCCCCGCAGAGCGTCCAGAGGCGGAACCTAGTCTAGGGGGTGGCTGTCGCGGTGTGTCGCGGTGTGTCGCGGTGTGTCGCGGTGAAGGAGACGATGCTATAGAGTTATCTGGTTGAGAAGAGGAGATGTCGCTTTTCCAAGAGAGAAACACAAAGAGACAACTGGACAACTGAAGAGGGTAATTATCAGCGGTTGAAATGTCGATGCTGATGGGCTGAAGTGACGGGGCTTGGGTTGGTCAGAAGGGTCGGGGCTAAAAGGTGGGGTTGAGTCAGACAAAGTCCCCCGAGACGCAACAGAAGAAATGGCCGGTCTTGGGACTTCTTCCTTTAAAATATTACTATAAATTTAGGGAAATTTTTATAAAATAAATTAGAGATAATATTAAGATTATGAAATCCTGGGTAAGACCGGTCATTTCTTCTGTCACCCCTAAGAAAGTCTAGCTGAAATATGGTGAGAATGACAATAAAGCGCAAGGCGTTTTAGTTTTAGACCCTTAATACGAGAATAATTGGTGCCAGACCCTGATTACAATTGTGAATTCTGGCGGACCTGAACCTAGCTATCAAATTTCTATCTGTGTTTGAATGTTGCGCTGCCCTTTAATTCCTGTACCAAGCATGAAAGAAGGAAATATCAATTGATAATGATACTTAGGAATAGCGCAGGTGACAATGACGATGTCTGGCTCTTGAACGCATCGTACTTGGATCTATTTTCCCTCTTCCTGGACATATATCATATCGATGGAATCGTAAAACGCTCTGGTTCTATCTGGCCTTATTTCATTCGTTGTCTTGATGCTGAGGCGCAGTAGTCACCTATTCAGACCAGTCGCAAACCTTCAATCATCCGCCGCAAACATTTTGCTTTCTAGAGAATCCAATAATGACAGAGGCCTATATTTTGACTTGTTTGTACATTCTGAGTTCAGTTGTTAAAGCTTGCGCGCCGTACTGGACTTTCTATGAGAGATTTAACAGTTTGCTTCTGGGGTTTTCACAAGATGAGTCGAGGTGCTTACCCTGTTTTATATACCTGATTGTATATGTTTTCATACACCATCGAATTGATACTACTGGCTTTATTGGCTCCCCCCATTGGTGGTTTCTCAGTCAGAAGGCCCTCTCCGTGATTGCTTCTTCGCGCTTGTAAGCTTCTTTTGCTTTATCCTTGTTTCGTGGAATCTTTTGCCACTTTTAATGTTAGTAATAAGGTTTGTTTTATCAGGAATAGGAACCAACATCTCCTCGTGTTTCTTCCTCTTCTCCACGCTTGTTTCAGCAGGTGTGGCATCCTTATAGATGCGTGTTACCTCTTCAACCAATTTTCTTCTGTTGTCTTCCACGTTCGCGTCCCGTGCCCGTGAATCTTGCGCTTGAAAAGTCAAAGAGTCATTGGTCGCAGTGTAGTACCTGGACTTGCGAATGCCAGCATGCAACGATTTGGGAAGTATTGAAAGCAATTGGCCCACTGGATATGCAGTGATTGCTTTTGTTTCGGTCCTTTCACCTGTGAGCGCTGAAGACTTGCCCCGAATTAGTTTCGTATATACTTATTGACATGTTGTCCCCCTGGCCCACTCGAACGGGCGTATGTGGTATTTCCTTTCGGTAGTTGTGTTGAGTTGAAAGATTGAAACCATGAACGAGCTTCGGAAAGAGCCTCTTGATCGAGACCAGTATCAAAAGCCTGGTATCTTTTGAACCGAGGCGAAAATGGAGGAGTAGTTAAACGTGCCGGAACGATCCTCAGACGAGACGTCAGGAATAACTGTCGCTGAGACATGGTGAAATATAGCAATTGGCTTGGTTTTTGCATTACACAATATGACCAGTAACAAAGACCAATTTAGTTTGCCAATTCAGTTTGGAGATCAATGTTTCATTCTTACTTGAGAGTCTTGGCTTTCGCCTGATGCTTGTCTGTGGCTGAGATCTTGGCCGAGCCAAACACAAATGACCTATTGAGCGCCTTGCCTGTTCCGGTATAGTTTGCCGTTAGCTGTGGTTGACGCCTGCGCCCGATCAGCCTCAATTGAGACCCCGAAACCCAGCCTTCCCTCCATTCTAACTTGCTCTACCTTGCCTTACCTTACTTAACCTAATTGACCTACCTTTCAACCTTGATCTGCTCATTTCCCTCAACCCTCGACACGTCGTCGACTCAGCTCTGGCCATCATCTTCAATGCTCCTGGTGTCGCGACTACCTAGACCCTCCACTAAGCCCATATTCCTTTGCTCTCACGTGCCCATGCCCAAGCCCCATTCTTCTGGAGAACTCAACTCATTTGGCGCGATAAGCCAAGCTCCGACGTCGCAAAACCCTCTACCGACGGCCTCCCCTGTCAAAAAGCTGGCCGAGTTGTCTATTTTACCTTGTGACCATTTTCTTAGACTGCCAGTTCTTTCGTGGCTTTACCATCGCGCGTTCATTTGGCCTATAAGCCAGCTCTTTCGTCTGAAAGCGCATTGACCGCCACTCAGACTATTTCATCACGCTTCCACTTTCCGTCTTGCGCCAGGCCATCGCCTGGTGGCACTTCTCACTAACGAAAGAGCCGAGCTCATCTGTTCGATCTTCAGTTGCACCATCGCTTGATTTTGCATTGTTTGTACGACCTAGCGGCGCTTCAGAGGGCTCACATAACCCTGTTACCTACCAATTTCCAATCCCAGCCTTATTTAAATGACAGAACCCGAGGCAGAACTCCAGGCGACTGCCAACCTCTCCCCTGTCTCCCCATCACCTGTTCATTCAGCCACCTCTCTGGCGGTCCCTGTGCTTCAAGAGACCGTTGACACCATCGACGCGATGGTTGCTGCTGCTGCCGCTGCCGACACCAATGGCTCAATCAACAAGGCCCCTAATCTTGAGCCTTTACCAGGGGCTGGTGATGACGATATCGTAGATGACGACAGCCTCAACGACCCTTATGGTGAGGACGACACAGATGTGGCCGCACAGCAAGTGCCGCAGCCTCAGGTTGAGCAAGAACTTCCCGACAGCAATGACGATTACGCAAAGACGTTTGACTCACCAATTGGACCGGAGGAGGGTGAAGACGGAGTCGTCGAACCACAAGATGTATCATCGCTACCCCGAAAATCCAACGAAATTTCTTTTTCATCCGATCATTTGACAAGTCACGCATCTCAAGTCTCCCATGCCGTTCATGAATCATCCTTGCCGGCCCAGCCAGGCCAATCTGCGACATCAAATACTTCCAATGCTTCCTCCGAAGCTCAAACTGCCGGCGTTGCAAATATCCTCCCGTCGCAGCCATCCATCCAGCAAACGTCTCCAAGCACGGCCAGCTCTGCTAGTCCCTCAGCTGATATTCAACGTCTGGTCGCTGATCTCACAGCACCATCCAACTCCAACACTCATTTATCTGCCCCTTCCGCTACAGGTGAACAGTCCCTTGAGTCTGCTATTCCATCTTCAGCTTCTCTTCCACCGAGGCCTCCGCTATCACAGGCAGCTCCTCAGACGTATGCCTCGCTGCATCATCCAGCTAGCATCAATGCCAGTATACCTTCGAGTCTAGCCGCGCCACCAACGCCCGGGCAGCCATCCACTTATGTGGCAACTGGCGCACCTGTTGCGATCCCTGATGCTTTGGGTGAATTCCCAGTTGCCCCTGGCTCCGGGCGCCAGGCGCCTATTGCCATCACTTCTCTAAACGCTCCTCCATACCCGCCTCAATCTACTCTCTATAATACTGATCAAGCCCAAGATACCGAATATGAGCGCCAATGGAATCAATTCTTAGCCGACGAGAACCAGTACATAGCTGAGGCCAAATGGGACCGTTTCCCCGAGGGCTCACGCATCTTTATTGGTACACGATCCGCGTCCGGCGCGTCCAAAAATGGCGCTCACATATTCGCTGCAGGTAACCTCTCGAGCGACAAAGTATCGAAACAGGATGTCTTCGATCTATTTCATCGGTTCGGAAGGATTGCTCAAATTTCGCTCAAATCTGCCTACGGCTTTGTGCAATATCATTCTATTGAGGAAGGGCAGAGGGCGATGGAAAATCTACAAGGTATCGAAATTAAGGGTCGCAGGATTCGTAAGTAGTACTTCTTGGTCTTCCCATGTTGTGCTTCTAACAATATCAAGATCTAGAAGTATCGCGTGCTCAAGACAAGTCGAAAAAGGATAAGACTCGCAGCCCGGATAGGAACAAGAGTCGCGACAATGGACGTCGAAATGATCGGCACGGGCATCAAAATCGCGATGATTATCGATCAACTCGTGGTCATTCGCCTCATCGCAACAACGACTACGGGAGAGAAGAGTCATATGGTCGAGATCGAAGCTATTATGACAACAGTAGGGGACGTGGTCGATCTCGGTCCCCCGCTTACGGTCGAACTGGCAAGGACAACTACCGACGAAGAAGTCCGAGCCCTTATGGACGACCTCGGCATGAGACCGAGCTTGATCTCCCACGGAGGTATGGTGCTGACGTCCCTGACGTACAGGTAATCCTCCAGCCAGATGTCAATCGCGACTTTGTCAACTGGGTAGAACAAGCTTTCAAGTCCCAGGGTCTTAGGTCCGAGGTTATGTTCCTGCATCCCAGGATCCCCAAGGACATGGTAGTTCAACGGCAAGCGGCCGAAGGTGTACATGCTGTTGTTGATCTCGGTATTCGAGCGCAGAACACAGGCAAGATTCCAGTGCAAGCGTTCGATCGCTCCGCAGGTTCCAACAATGTTCGATATGATCAGTATGAAAACCTGGATCCTGCTACTGCAGCCAAGGTTATTCTTCAAGCCAAGGCATCAGGAGGTCATTCTAACTATGCTCAAACATATCGTGGAAATGACTATGGTGGTGCTTCATATGGGAACCAGTCACGTTATCAAGCGCCTGCGGCCAGCTATCTTGGCCCTCCCCCTCCCGTACAATATGGTCAACAGCAGCCTCCTCCAGTCAACGTCGCTGACATTGCAAACATGATGGGTCAGCTCGACCCTGCGTCGCTTCAGCAGTTGCTGGCACAAGTTCAAGGGGGTGTACAAAACTCAGCCTCTGCTCAAAGTGGCACAAACGCAGCTACCGCCGGAGCGCCTCGACCTGATATCCAAGCGCTACTAGGAAGTTTGGGTGGTAATGGTGTGGCTCAGCAATCTCAACAGCAGCAGCATCCTTCAGGTCCATATGCAACTTCCTATGGACATGGGCCACAGCCACCGCCGAACGGTACGCCACCGAATGGGGATGCAGCGGTTCAAGTTCAGAATATCATGGCGCAGCTGGCTAGATACCGACAGTGAGACTGAGTGACAACCTCTGAGCTCTCGACGAAAATGGGATTACGCTCGCAGTTGATGACACCCTCTACGATACCAATCAGGGATGCGGTTTCTTTTAGACCTTGGAATTTTGAAATTTTTGTTTTCTTGTTGTGCTATTCATACCTTAGACTTCATGCCATCTCAATGGCCACTCTATCTAGGGCTAGATAACGGAGTGTGGTGCGCTATTAGGGAGAGTTGGAAGACAGGTGAGGCGTTGATGGACGAAATTCGTGATGGCGAATACGACGGTTTAGTAAGCGGAAGAAAGCACCTCGCGGAAGCAAAGAATATGATAGTATAGTCTATGATTACGGCGGTGTTGTAGTATCGGTGTGCATTTGATACCGAATCGATCTGGGATGAGGTATGGCTGGTATTTTGAACCCGGGATACCCGACCTGGCCTTTAAATATCCATAGTGCCCTCGCTATTGGAGTAGCTTTATACTCTTCTTTGTTGCTGCACAACGCAAGATTCTTAGGAGCATAACTGACCTCTTAAACCAGGCCCAAGCGGTAAAACGTTTCTTTATGAAGCATGACGACAGCTCTAGAGTTTTCTACAAACTAGAATACTCAGGACAAACGACTATCCAGACGGCCCAGGACTCGCGCAGCGGCTGCTCCTGGTATATTGTGGCGAGCTAGACTGTTGAAATCGCTGGATCCTGCAGGTCTTGTAACCAACCTCCTGTCAAAGCACTAGTGTTCTATGTGTTCTATCTGCTAATTAATTGCCCTTTCCCAATAACATCAAATTGGAAGAAACAGCCATAATGCCATTCATATCATTGTCTCTCCATCTACCATCCAAAACTCTCATTATGCCACCAAACTTTTCGTCCCTTCATAACCCACGGTGTCACGCTCTTGCGTAGCTCTCGGGCCATCTCAGCTGGGCCACAGACCAGAACAGCCACACTATCGTGCTGACCTTTCTGAAATGTATCGTCAACAATATTTTGTAGATCGGGCCTTTTGCTGTTTCGTACGGCCGGCCGAGTAGTCTGTTCAGACAGGTTGTTCATCTCTACGCCAGCTGCGTTGTCGCTGTCGCTGGCAACACCCATGTCCCCGGTGAGGAAAAGCTGCAGTTGATCGTCATCTAGAAAAGACTTGCCTATGGGTGTCGATGCGGCCCAGGTTGCGTCGCCTGCACTTCGAATAGCCCAGACGAGTTGGACATTTGTGGTAGAGTTCTCAGCCAGGATGGCGTGGTAGATCGGTACAGCAAAGGTTGCTCCTACACCACCGGCCACTATGAGTACACGGCTAATACCTGAACTGATGAGATCGTTGAAAGACTTCCCTATCACACCATACGGGCCCTCTATGTTTAGTTCAACCTTCTCAGCCGATTCTCCAGCGTTGGTAGTCGAAGACAGGTGATGCAAGCGGTTTGTCATGGGGCCATTTCGTACACGTGCAACAAAGGTCAACACACCCGTCTCTTGATTGGTAGACGCGACGGTGAAGGGATTGTAGAGAAACTCAAAGACGAGATAAGGGGCAGAGAACTGCCCGATTCCTGGTCGCGAAGGTGGTGGGACATTTAGGTACATATGCGATCCTGGACGAGCGGCGTACTTTGAGATCTTTGGCACTGGAAGCTTGGCAGAGACTTTGATGAGACTTGTGCCGGGTATGGCTTCGATGACAGCGGGAGCCGTGACGGTGGTGATCTTTCGTGCGGCCAGGTCAAGAACGAAGACGCCAATGGCCCCGGCAATGTAGAACCGTGAAGATGGTGCATGATAGTAGATCAAGAGCGGAATCGCAAAAGCTCCAAAGAGATGAACGATAAAAAAGAGTCGATAGGAAACATGGCGAACGCAAGCCATTGCTGTGCCGTTAAGGGCATGGAGAACGATGAAACCAGCGACACCTGCAAATACAACAGGAGCGAAGAAGCGTTTGAACCATATTCCAGATTCTATGAAGAATATGTTGTAAAGAATGGCGTGGATAATTAGAAGGAAGTAGATGATGCGGCCAAGAACGCGGTGATATCGATTGAGATGTTCGTGGGATGAGTGAAGTAGATATGCGTAGGGGTTGAGGGCCTTGAGAGCCAGAAGATATTGAATAGGGATCTGAGATGTTGCAACGATGCCAAATCGTTTTGTGAGATGGAGATAATCTATTTTGTCAGTAAAATCCTCATACTTTCGTTGATGAAATGAACATACCCTTTCCCGTGCCGTGGATGCTCAGCACCAACAACCAAAGGGTCCAAGCAATACCCAAGATCCATTCATCACGCTGTCCCCAGTGACTTCCCATAAAATAGACATCTTCACCCAGCCACCACTGCAACATGGGTCCTTTCTCTAGTATTCTAGAGATCCATCGCTGCCGATTCGCTTTGACGCCTGGTGAACCTGGGACTTGACGATATCCGCTGTTACGTCGTTTACGTACGCGATTGATGAGCCGAACAATGAGAAATAATATTGCTGGAGCAAATGCAGATAGGTGTGCTATGTAGGCGTATAAGTCGAGGCTCAGACGGCGTTGGTGTTTTTGTTCATCAGTTAGAGTGAGGAACTCATATGGCCAACCCATCCTGAGCTGCCTTTATCCGGAATAAGAGAAATAACGAAGCTCGGGTTCTGAGAGATGAGACAAGAATAGTTCAGTCAATTGAACGTGTGACTGTTACAGCCAGGAATCTAGCTATTTTTAACTGATGAAGATCGCTCAAGAAGACACGATATGTGAATACATGATTGACTCAGCGACCAATCTCCAGGAAGGACAACATGCAAATTACATCAACCTCATTGGTCAGCCAGTGATGTGCAGCTAGCAATCTACTACCTGAGCGTTATGCATGCACCTTACTTAATTAACCAATCTGATAGATGTCGATCCATTCGGTGTTTTATCACAGCACTAGAAATGATGTATGAAACGGACTTGTTTTCAATCTGCACAATGGTACCAGACGATCATGATACTTTTAATTGATATGTATGTCTAGCAACGTAGCCCAAATATTCCTCATGCACATCAGTCCATCCCATCACGCTGTTATCAGGACTCGACTAGAGCAGACTGCAAAGAAAACCCCAAAGAACCATAATAACACCGGAGCTCCACTAACAATGCCGCTCGTCGGACCCTTCATCTACCAAAAACATTGTTGGTGACTCTGCTTGCCCGTCAGTCTCTGTTCCCAGCAAGCTTGGCTCGAAACGAATCGTACATCGCACATTACAACCCTCTCATATCACAATGCCGGTATACCACTTATAAAAAAAGAGAAAGATTAGCTCTTCGCATCGTCATGATCGGGCTCGAACTTGGTCTCGCCAAGCATGGGGCCGGGTGACGAGGTCATGGCAGTCTGTGTAGCCGGTTGAGGCTGGCTCTGCACCGTGGGACCTGTTGGTCGGTTTGCTGGTGCTGGCTTCTGAGTAGGCTGGTTACTCGTGGCAGCATGTAGTCTCTGATCTAGTGCCCTAAGAGCAATAGCCCTCCTCCTCTCAGCCTCGGCACGAGCACCTCCAGGAGCAGTGCGTTGGATCCGGTTGTCATTCCGAGAGGGGTCGGCTGGTGTGAACGGCGTACACAACCTCATGGCCACCATTACCAGGAAAATCTGATCGGCGATAGCAGCAACGAAGGGCTTTACCGGCGCAGGGAAAAATTCGGCAAACGCAAACGTCTCACTCGCATCACCACGAAGGGAAGCATCTTGGACCGAGTCAAGGTCGGGGAACACAGTCTTGTAGAATCGTAGGTAGGTCCAGCTGGTCAGGAATCCAAAGATAGCAAGCCATAGAGCGGCCCTGGTAAGGAGAGGCGTAAGAGATAGTAGGAAAACTGCGCCGATGTAGATAAGAGGAAATCGTGGAACCCGAAGAGATATGACGCCGCGGAAAAGGGTCACGGTATGCGCCGGAACAAGTTGGCTGAAAGCGACGAGGAAAGCGATCTGAACAGGAATGGTTCCAGCAATTATAGTTAGGCTATTTGTTTATGTTAGCTTCCCCTTATATTGTATTTCCTTCAGCATTATACGTACGTCCAGTTCTCATTGCGTGTAAGTGTAAAGCAGAGCACCATGACGCAGAGCGTCAGGAAGTTTGGAACCAACGATACAATAACGAGGAATTTTGCCAGCTCAGCGGACGACCAAGCTCTTTCCAGATATCGTCCTCCATGGTACAGAGTTACGGCACCGATACCGAGAGTAAACACATTACTCTCTACAAAGGTTGATGTGATAAACGTCCAGGGGTAGATAATAGACAGCTGCGGCACAAGCGTCAAGTAAGGAATGACGATGTTGGCATTGGCGGTCCATTGCCGATATCTTATCGCGGCGCTGAGGAGGGACTGGCCTAGGAGGGCGATGAGGAGGATGCGTGTGACTGGCGGAATATTTATTCGAGGCGGCATCGTGATCTGATTATGTAGGTTTTAGGATCAGGTCGGCCCTTATTAGGACGTTGTTGAGGCTATCACAGGTTGGAGACCTCGAGCGTTGGCGTGATATATTGTCGACGTTAATTCGTGATTCGTCAAACAATCCAATAATTAGTAGCAATTGTTTTCGCGCTCGTAGCTATTATCGTACTCGATAACTTTTGTTGTCGGTGCTCGCTTTTATACGGTCTTTATTCTCTTAATTCCCCTTTGATGCCACGAGATTGAACTGTCCTCTATCCCCCTACCGTTGCCAGCCTCATCACTTTTAGGTCCTCAGCCTCCTGTGGCGCGGGGCTCATTTAGGAGCCTAAGGCCGCCACAACTTGAAGTCCCGCCAGGCAATTTGAAACCCTGCATATGAGCGCCTGATCAGAAAATTTAATGAGGCCGCTTTCTCCTCATTTACGTAGTACTCAAGAGGTCTACGCGATGTTTGAAATATTTTCAGAGTCAGCAGTATATATTTATTAGTTCTTCCATATGTTGAGTTCTTTAGAGAACCTCAATCAAGGCACCAGGACACACCTCAGGATCTTCGTTGTTGATGTCAAGATTTCAAGATCTGATCGTGGGGGCAAACATGATGCGGCTACATCCAAGACACGAGTTTGCAGCATGTTACTTGGGCCTTTTTTATTATTGAATTCTTATTTCTTATACATGTCCCGGATCAAATGATAGCCTACTACGTAGTAGACAGCAGGTTATCAATCTCAATTAAGTGCAAGCTAATAGTCATTCGCTGTAGAATCTGAGAAACTTTGATTTGAGACTCTAGTTAGCCATTGGGATTGACGACGTCCTTGATCCGCTAGCGCCAACACCTTTAGCGATAAAGCCACGGTTAGAGTTTGAGATAGAGATTTTGCAGAAAACTTCAATCGTTTCACTTCTTAGCGTTGCATATTCAAGGCCATGCTGAAACTCAATAATCCTTGTATGCGGAAATAATTCCCATTATTTAGATGCGTGGTCATCAAGCCCAGAGGCTGCTGATATTTGTACTCTGTATCAATCTTGAATGGGGAGATGGAGATGCTAAACTCCTTCAAGGTTCGGGGGCCTCGGCAAAAGAACAAGATGACGGGTGCCATTCAACGCGACTAATCCCTAAACCATGTCTGATTGGTCAAGAGTGTTTAGATTGTCGATGTTTTCCCCCTGTGCCTCTCGAGCATCAAATGGAGTCAGTGGGGCTCCCGACTCTGGAATGTCATGCAGGGCAAAACAAAGACAGCCACATCTATTTTTTACCTTGCTATGGGTGGTCTTGTTTCGTTGCCAAGGCGAGGACATTCAAGTTGAATGTCATTATCGAATTTCAACGTGCCAAATACAACAAGGCTCGAGATGTGATAGATTCAGGGCAGATGGGTATCCGGAGATTTGTGATACAGAAACGGCTCAGGCCATGTTGCGTTAGTTGAGGGTCCAAGTACCGACGGGAGATGCACAAGGTCAAGGAGAACCTCGGGAATGTCACGGGAGGTTTGCAACAGGAGGCATCACGTGATGAGAAGTGATTCAAATGACTGAGTTGTTTGGATTTGATCTGGTCTTTGCGACAACAATATCATGAATATAGGTGCTAATGCTCCTGTCTTGGACGAGCGAGGAGTTTAACCACTGGAATCATCGCGGAGTTCGTGCATTGATATGATAAAAAACAGAAGAGGGAGAAAGGAAAAGCACGGGGCCTTATCCCTTGGGGGTCAGAAGACTTCAGAACTTGAATGATGGGACGAAAATAAATTAATCAAAAAGATATATAAAATATCCTAGGCTTTACCTAAGTGTTTTTATCACTTAGAATTGAGATCTTAAGTTTTCTGACTTCCCCTAGCCTGTCGAAGTCTCGAAGTCAAAGGTTGCAGGTACCTCCCAAGTTCGGAAGTTTGTTTGTGGGCTACTGTGCATGTGTGGGTGGAAAGCAAGACGTGCATTTGTTGGTACCTTTGAGGCAGCGAGTTGGGGTTGTGATGCTGCTGTACATCCAAGAGATCACAGTTTGGTGTCCTGGAATGACAGTGCTGAGGTTCTCCAAGTCGCGTCGTCTTCGCAAAACAGTCGAAACCATGATTCTTTAAAAACGATTGCTAAGCTGATGGCTAAGACCCGAGCAAGGGCAGCCGCTGACCCCGGTGGCATAGTGGGCTGGCTGCTTGGCGGCCCCTTTGAACGAGCTAGAGTATTGCCACGTAATGACGAGAGTTCAGACAGGGCTGTGAGCGAACACCTTTTTCAATAAACGGAACGGTCAAACATTCTACGGTACTGTCTTTCTCTGTGTGCAACCGCTGACAACAGTTTTCTTTGTCACACGAGATGTTGCGAGGGTTTTAAGCAGTTGCACAGCTTAGGACTGCAGTTTGGAGATGACGCTGGCAACCTGGTAAGCAGGCAATGGAACCAAGACAAGTCGTGAACATGCCCTGCAGCCTGTAGTCCTGCGTGTCCTTGCGACAGTTGAATGTGTTTATCTCTTTCTCTGCCTGGCGGCTATCGGTGACTGTAGCATGTCATGTCACGCAGAGGCAGTTGGGTGGATGGATGCTCAGAATGGACTGGATGATATTGGGTGTGGCATCCTTGTAGTTTGTCCGCGGTGGCATCTGCCCGTCCGGAGCTGTGGGAGCAGGGTACCAGGCGTGCGGCATGAAGAGTATGCTGGGGCGGTGTTTTGGTGGGCCAGTCGATTGTGGGCTTGTCTTGAACCATCCATTCGCCTCCCCAAGACTGGCTCGCTCGACGGAAGGTTGAGTTGAGTTGACTTGGAGGAGGTGGCGGATATCGTAAGGCGATATTAGATTATGTACTTCGTCGTTCTTCTCAGGCAGAGAACGGCGGAAACATGGCTCTTCCGGCTCATAATGATAGTGAGTCCAAAGACAATGAGGCCAAATTGGACTCGGATTCTCTGGCCCATTGTGACATTACGACCTCGAATTGAAGTGAGTACAACAGGGGTGAAAGGGATGGGCGGGGGACAGAACCTGACACATGTTCAAGTAGAGGTACTTTGATCAACTCGAGCTCTGAGCCCTTGAACTTTGGGTCTTGAACTTGACCTTACCCCTGTTGTGGCCGATCTGCATGGTCTAACATCCGTCTCAGATTTTGGGAGGAAAGGCGAAATGCATCAGCCCCAAGCCCTGAAGCATGGCATGGCATTTAACGCGGGCTAGCCGTGACTAAGGCAGTCGACGTCATATGATTGGGCAAGGATTTAAGAAGCCTCATGCACAAACTGGGGGGGGGAATCATTGACGGAACACCATCACACTCGCAGCGGCAGGGGCGTAATCTAATTGATGACGAGCGATAGCAGAGTCGCTTGGCTTTTGCTGATAGAAGCCTAGAGAGGAAAGGCAACGGATGGAGAAGAGGAAGGAGCTCGATCGCTTCGTCTTCTTTGGTCTGTCTGGTCATGACCCGATGGTTAACCCCTTGTTCAATCACTGTCGAGGGTCATCATCATCAACAAGGGGTATGATCTTCAAAACCTTACCATTCTCGTGGACGCTTCTGTTGAAGATGAACCTAACGATCATGGAATGACCAACAACTGAACTGATCAGGCCAGTGATATATCTACCGTTGTCTTCAATGTGGCACGGTCATGGCATTGCACTAGGGGGGGTGCGTGCTGTTATTTCAATCATCATCTTGGAGGTTACATTTCACCATCAATATCCGCCATGGCCCAAACGGGTTCAAGGACCTTCAAATGCTCACAGCAAGCCCCTGCTTTGTTCGAGCATTCAAGGTCCACAATCCGCAGGTCCACAACCCTTGCTCAACGAATCGATTGGCTGCCATCCCACCATCTCCAAAGTACCAATACTTTAGCATCGCGCCAGGCATGGGTGTCACTGCTTTCTCCTCTAAAAAAGAGAACGATTTGTTAGAGAGTCCAGTTCTGTCTGTTTTTCCATCCTTCGACCTGGCGTTCGCTAGCGCCAGTTCCATTTCAAGCCCGCCGTTCAGTGGGTTAGCTCCCTTCCCATCCAAATGCATCTCTCGGTAATACTTGAGTGACACTTAAATATTCTGTGTCTTCCTGGTCGTCATTCCGCTAGTTGACAAGAGCTGATGCCACGAGCAGGCTTATCCGATCATGTTGCCTACCGTTGCTCAGCGTATCATTCTCCCTGGCCTGTATCACCAGAAACACTGGTTTTTTCGTGGATCGAACAAATTGGTTGCTTTTGTACCTGCGAACTACCCCCTGTCAGCCCCGTGCCTAGCTCCCCGTAAAGGCCCCGTAGCTCCAGCTCGAGCAATGTCGCTTTATTCTTGGCGCTTTAAGGGTACTTCGACAAGGTATCCGTCCCCTTCCATCCAATGCATCAATGAATCCTTGCAACACCCCAACTAATTCGAGCTAGTAGGAACGGGGAGAGAGCCACAGACATAACGACCTGATCCTGTGCTAGCTTGGTTGTGCCTGTGCCTACCTTGCGCAGGAGCAGAAGCATTGAATCTCGGGCTGGGCTGGCTGGGCTGTGACGGGAGTGACCTACAGGGGCGGTAGGTAGAAGTAGAGGAGGGAGGTACGTACCCACTAATCACCGCCCCGACTGGAACCTTGAATTTCATGTTTCTTTTGCATCTTCACTTACCTTTCCTCAGCCAAACCCCATAAACAACATCGAATAACCCAGCTTCTCACTCGAAAAAAGGTTGGCTTCCCGAAAGCCTGCAACTTCTGTGTTAAGTCCCGCTCCATATCGCCAACTGCGACCCTTTCGCGACGCTGCGCCTTTTGCGGCGCCCTCTGGACCATGGTCGCTAAGGAATTCCTCGACTCTGATAGAGTCAACTTTCTTGTTTGGAGGTTCGTCACCACTCCACGTCCTCGACTCGCAATCGCCGCGCCAGTCACCTTCACGCCATCACTTTTTGCTTCTCTGGATCTATTGCTGACCATAAATTTCTGCTCGACTACAGATTCCTTCTTGAAGGCAGTATGTAGCACCGCGCGCTCGCAACGCCACAGCAAATCTAACCACACTTTCCCACAGATTATCGAGAAACTGCTGCCAAATTCCAAAAGGAGTGGCACGTCAAGCAACCTCACAGAGAATTCGCCTTTGCGCGTCACGTCAAGAGCCATGCATTGGTTTCAGTGATTAACCGTGGCCTTGTTTACCACGCGCTTGAGCGTGAGCACTTACGAAAACTGGTAAGTAATTTCTGGGAATCGTTGAGAGTTTCGGCGCTGCGCCTGTCCCCCCACCCATCAAAGCGAGGTGGGCTGTATTTTTGACAAGGCCAAATTTCCAAAACGGTCAGAGGCTGACAGAATTCACCACATGCAGCTGCCTCAGGATGCAGCAGCGGAAGCAGCCGAGTCGCTGCAGAGGGGCATTTTTGGACCTTTGGATGCGCACCCGCAAGGAAGAATTGAGGCAGACGAAGAGGAAGACGCGGAAGGAGAGGAAGTTATCGAAGAGGAGGTTTCAAGAAAAAGAGCGCCTCAGCAATTATCGAATGTCTCGCCAGCAAAACGCCAACGGTTAAGCAATGGGTTGGAGAATGGCGCCGATACACCAGGTGCAGTATCGGTACCAGCATCAGCACCAACGGTAACGTCGGCAACGGGAACAGAGACCACGGCAGCACCAGCACCAGTAACAACGCCTATGGAAATTGACAACCAGCCCGATAACCATGCATATCCTTCGCCTCTCGAGGGCGAGCAGGCACCAGAGCCAATGGTGCGTACTGACGGCCCTGAACAGGGGACACAGGTAGACAAGGTCGAGGAGCTGGCTCCAGAGACAACCTTTATTCGTTTGACATACGACGGCCAGAATCATATTCAAGGCGGCCGAAGTGCTACGCCATCGCCCTCCTCACCTTCTGGACAAGATAATGCTCCCATTCTTTTGCGATGCGAGTGGAACCCCAGAGATCCGTCTATCCTCGCGGCTGGTGGCACGGATGCGCTAGCCCGTGTTTGGACAGTCCCTCGTGCGGGCCCCATCGAGCCGGGCCAAGATCACGTGTCACTCCAAGGCCACTCCCTGATCGATCGTGATGTGCCCCGCGATACCATAACAACGGCCATGTCGTGGACTGGGGATGGCACTGCAATCGCAGTAGCCACAGATTCGAGGAACCACGCCTCAATCAACGTATGGTCTGCAGAGGGCGCACATTTGCAGTCGATGGAACTATCGGAACCACCCATTATCAAATTGTTATGGAACCCAAACAACACAGCTCTACTAGCCATTTCCCCGGACAAGGGTGGTACTCTTATCACCGTTCATTACTCGCCAGCTGGAAACTCTCTGTCATATGTCCTTCCGGACCACAACATCGATGCTACCCCTTTCGATGCCGCATGGACTGGAGAAACAGAATTCTTGCTATGCGGCGGCGACCTGATGCTTTGCCTCCAATGTACAGAGACAACAATAGTACAGGCCAGGAAGTTTGAGACCAAGGAAGACGACCTATTTTCCCAAGTGCTTTTTGACGGACGTTCGCAATTAGCTGCCACGTCCAGCGATAAGGGCACACTAGATGTGAGACTTTTTGTCTGATTTATTTGATTAGTATCAATGCTAACTGACTTAGTTATGGGACGAGAGTGGTCAAAGAAGATCTATCTCGGCGCATCAAGGTACCATTACTGCGATGCAATGGCAACCTCGGCCCGAAAACCAACCTGGAGCTGACGACGAGTGGTTAATTGCAACTGGAGGAGACGATTGTGCGATTCTCATCTGGAATGCTCGAATGCCCGAAAGTAAGCCGAAGTGCTTCTTGACCATGGATTCCCCAATCATGAGGCTCGCTTTCACACCAGACGGTGCCTTTATCGCAGGCGCGACAGCGACACAGATCTTAATTTGGAAGGTTGGAAGCTACGCTGTGCCTCGAGCAAGCTGGAGTCGACCGGTGCATCCAGGCTGGCTCAGTCCCAAGGCCACCGCCGAGACTGACGAGGAAGACGAGCACTGCTTGTGCTGGGATGCTGATGGCCATAAATTGGCCTATGGTTCCAACAGCAGGGTAAGTTACCGCATGGGA
Source organism: Fusarium burgessii (assembly GCA_002980515.1). Taxonomy (NCBI): domain Eukaryota; kingdom Fungi; phylum Ascomycota; class Sordariomycetes; order Hypocreales; family Nectriaceae; genus Fusarium; species Fusarium burgessii. Next base: position 40,547 of record PVQA01000107.1, on the reverse strand, counting down.
CATTGCTATATATCCAGTTGTAGTTTGCTAATATTTGAGAAGCTTGCTATCATCAATTTCCGAAGATGAGGACGACCGCGCTAAGATGAGATGACTTTTTCAACAATAATAGGATTTATATGTACAAGCAGACAGCATGGAAGCTCGCATGCATATACTGCTCGTTCAGGGACGGCTTAAAAATGCAGTCAAACGGACTGTAGTGCGGAATGGGCACGCTTGGGAGCCATTAATGTCTATTTTCGCTTGGACATGGTTGAGGCAACCAATTGTACGAAACTGCAGTGCTCGCGACAGCTCTTTTTTGTATAACACGACGACGAACTACGGCCGGCTGGCTACGAGGATACCACCAATCTCTTTGATTGGCACATATACAACATGATCTGGCACCTCTCTACGCACGAACTCCTTGTTGATGAAGGAGCATGGATAGAGGCTATAGGAGTACAAACGACATTGCTTTCATCGCATTACCTTTTGTTTTCTTTGTCTTTTCTGATGCGGGGTTCCGAGGGCGGGCTGGTTACAATGGAAGGTAAATGAAGACATTTGGGGGGCAAGCAAAGTATTGGGGATGCGTCTGATTTGAGTTTTGGGGGTGTGGGACGCATCATGTCCAATCTCCCTGGTGTTCTTGTTTTTTTTTTTTTTTGGAGGAGGGCTCCTGCGATATTTGTACGATTATATACCATCTGGGGTGATGAAAAGGCGCAGAAAAACGGGGCTTGTTTTAACGTATAAAGAGTTAAGGTTGGTTCTAGCCAAACCCACGACATTAGCAAAGCAACAGTTTCAAAGAAGATGACTATCAATCAACGTATCGTCATCAGATGATGGTTAAGGCACGTAATGGGGAGGGGGATACTGACATAAGATCGATTAGTGATCAACATAACTCGCAATCTGTCGGTTCATTCCCGAGATAAAGATAATGGTGTATATGAAAGACAGCAGAGCTGCTGTATGTATACTTGGTAGGTAGTGATAGGGCATATATACGGGGGGCCAGAGCGTCGGAACACTTCCTAGTGTCTAGACCTTGCCTGATCAAAACCAATCGGATCTGAAAATATGCAGAAACTCTCAGCACAACAGGGAATCCCAATCTGTCGCTGTCTATATCAGGTAGTCGAGAATCTCATTCCCCTTCTCTCTTCAGCAATCATTTGTGACAGAAGCTTTTGATTGGAGGCGGAATTGTAGACTGAGACACCACGCAATGTTTGCCGTGCATGTCTCAGCCTCAGCTGTAGATCAAAAGTATAATGCATTATCATGGACGTGAGAAGAGGAGGCCATTGTGTTTATTTTTTATTTTTTTTTTGGGGGGGGAGGGGGGCGTTTGACTTTGTTACCTGGCAATTGTTGCGTTATCTTGACAGAACTGTAAAGTCTCAGTGACAACACATATAGTATCATGAATAAATATGTGTATATATGTCGCAGTGACTCTCTTATATGTCAATTGACCTCATCTCACTCGTGATCATTAATAGACCACGGTATCACCGAGTCTTACTGTAGTGCTTCTATCGATGGTCTAGCCCCAAAATACTCCGTCCCCACAAACTTGGTTTGTTCGCCCGATTTTCCATTTCCCTTCGAGGCCATGCGCATTTACATGTTCCCTGCATTAGCTCTGCCCGCTTCTTTGTTTCCTCTCTGGTCCTCACCTTGTTGAAGCCAATTTTTTACTTTCCCAGCCCGTTTATGTGAGTGGCGTTGGCCCCGCTTCCATTGGAGGGGTTGGCCGTTTTTCAAGGTTTTGTCTGTCTCGCTTGTTGTTGCTGGGAATTTATTAGTTGAGCTGTATTGGATGTGAATGAATCTGAACGCCCCGGAACGTGTAATCAATCACTTTTTGTTTTTGCCCATTTCTTGTCATATATAAGGCGTAGCCATATTATTTGTCTCTGAATCACGTTTTGCTTCAAACACAATCGACATTGTTCTCAAAGAAGCAAACAACTTGATCAACCATCTTCATCTCTTACCAACCACAAGCACCCCAGCAGTTATGTCTTCATCAACGCCACAACATCATCAACCACGTCGCTCTTCACAATGGACAGAAGAAATGCGTGATAAACAAGCCCGTGGAAAGAATCCTTACAGCGAAGATAGCGACGCGAGCGATCCCGACCACATGGAGCTAGGAACACAGTATGTTCTCCCGCTTCACCACTTTTTCAGTGCTGGGACTGATTAATACAGCCATGTTCATGAATCACACATGGAGAGAGAAAGGAGAGGGGAAGCAATGTCCATTCTGGATAATCCATCAGCGCTTATGGCTCATGCACAAGCAAGCGGCGACGTATGTATATATCCTCATATATGAATCTGTGTTCCATGCTAAAGCACTATGAACAGAGCATTGCTGGTCAACGTCTCCGGTTCATGCGCCAATTATGTGGATTCGATGATAAGCACAACGATACCAGTACATCGACCTCCTTGGCGCGAAGTAAGCAAAATCGCCGAATTAGTGATAGAATCACTCGATAGTACAGAATTCTTGCCATGGGTAGGGAGGGAGAAGACTGCTGTTGGTGAGACAGGATATTTACAGCTAAAGCTCACAATCCCCTTATAACGAGTCACGACTTTCAGTGACGCATAAAATGAAACTGCATTTGCTTGTTTAGCACAGCTACAGTAATCACTTACTCATACCACATCGCATTTGGATCAATCATCCGGTTTAAGGTGTTGAAATCATTTAAATACTGGCATTTCGCCTCTTCTAATTGTCGTTATAGCCTCGTGCTAATATCTAACATAGACATGTATGCGTGTATAGATGTGTATGTGTCTGTCTTTGTGCCTTTGTCCGCCAACTACACGTACCATAGTTAGTTGTCCAAGTCCGCCGTCTTGTATATCCGAATTCGCTAATCAACAGGTTGAATACAATATCAATATGCACTTGCAATGATCCAAACCCTACCCTGGTTTAAAAAAAAAAAAAAAAAATTAAAGTAAGAAATACAATGGTCGAACCAATGTGCCCAGGAAAAAACGCCGGCAAATGCTGTATCGGACATGTAAAATCCGTCCCTCCATACCAAAAGGTCTAAGCGTATCTCATACTGCGCGTCCTTTGTTGCTGCCACCCATTGTTGTTATTAATAGGGGCATACATGTAGGGGCCGGGTTGGTTAGGGCCAGGACCTCGAGGGTATCCTGGCCATGCGCCCATAGCTGGCTGTTTAGCTGCCCTGCGACGAGCTATACGTCGTTTGATACAGCTGAAACAGCAGCAAGAGATGGACAAGAGGAGGAGTGCAGCGAGAACGCATCCTACGGGAATGGCGATATTCTTGTTGTTCTTGAACCAGTTCTCGATTTCCTTCCATGTCGATGCGCCCTCACAGTTACCGTTCTGACATCGGCCGCCGCCACCGCAAGGTGTGCCATCGAGGAAATTTTGGTTTCGCTGGGTGCAGAAGCCATCACCAGATGCTTGACAAGACAAAAGACAGCTGTTGGTGCAAGCCTTGACAATAGAGGATGTCGTGTTTTGATAGTTTGCTCGGCACTGCTCATCTCGTGATGTACACTGACCCGACGCACACTGGAGACTGTTGCCACAGTCTGTCCCGTCGTCACTGTGTTTGTCCTTAGGGCATGTAGCGCTGCTTCCTGTGCACTTCTCTTCAGGATCGCAAGGGCCTGTGCTCGATCGGCAGACAGTTCCCGAAGACGCAAACTTACATTTGTCCGTACAACACTCTTCGTTAGAGTTGTCGCACTCAGCCTGTCCCTTGAACTTGCAGGTCTTTGCATCACAGCAAGGGTTATCGCCACAGCTTTCCTCGCCACCGCAGTCGCAATCCTCGCCTTCTTCGACAATTCCATTACCGCACTGTTGGCCTGAGATGGTCTTAACGTTTCTGTTATCGGTGAGACACTCCGTGTTGACATTGCGTCTGAAACCTGAGCAGATATTTCCAATTGTGCAGGGAGAGAATTCACTGATTCCCTCCCTTGAAGATGGGTTCATAATATAGTCACCCTGAGCATCACATGAACTCTTGCTCAAGGGGCAGCAGGACTGCGCGTTCGACGAGACTGGGCATGTCTGCGAAGTGCAGTCATGGACGGCACCAAAAGTATGGCCTGTCTCATGGGCAAAGACCTGCCACTCTGCCGAAGTTCTGACCACCACATTGGCTCCAGCAACTGTCTCGTTACGACCTCCAGTATTGGAGTTAGCTGAAGCACCAGGGCGGCAGAGCTGGCCCAACCATGCAAGACCGACAGCGGAGTCGGTGTTGCACGTGCTCAGAAGAGTCCAGTAGGCATTACTGTCCTCGTTCTGACCACGCCAGGCAGAAAACAAGTTCAACCGGTCAGACAAGTCGACGCTGTTAGAACACTTTTGGTTCCAAGGAGCTGTCTCCGATGGGCTGCCTGGGCATGATCCATCACTGATAGTCAGGTTCTGGATACCCAGGGTGATGTTGAAGCTTTTCTCGTAAACCTCGGATGCGTCGTTGACCATTCGGATAACACTCTTTCTCAAAGCCTCAGTCGAGTTGAAGGTTGAAGTGTATCCACAATCTGTTGCAATTCCTAGAAGGGCGACCCTTCGGCTCGTCGGGCATCCGTTCACAGAGCCAATCGTCGACTCAAGGTCGACACTTGATCCGTCATTCCCTGTTCCCGTGTCGATAGATTGGCGACCGAAAAGGGATTTAGTGTTTGCCGCACCAAATGTGTCAAAGTCCTGGAGCTCATGAAACTTGCTGTTGAAACCCAATGTGTCAGAGTTACAGAGCGCAGCCGAGGCCTCACGCCTCTTCAGCTCAGTAGGATTAAAAGACATGATATCCGAATCCCGCCAGACAACCATAACATCGTCCCTAGCCTCCGATGCTGACAAAAAGGGATCGTTTTCATGTCGAACTTGCTGGTAGTTGGTGCCTGTGTGGATATGGTGATGGTTGCCGTCGATTCGCAGAGTACCCTCAAAAACCGGTTCCTTTCCATCACGATGAATCGTGATTCTTGCCCAACCAGCATTAGTCCAACCTTCTCTTCCGATTCGCTGAATAAACACATGGCCCTTGAATACCTTCTCGTCCTCTCGCTTTATGGTCTCGATAGATCGCACAGCACCGTCGGCGCCGATGTGAGTGATGGCAAAATTTTCATGCAGTATGTCGTGGTTCGGTTCGAGTTTGAGGCGAATCTTCTGCTGTCCATTGTGTAGTGAGAATAAGAGATCAAAGTGCGAGTCGGCGCGTATACGGTGCGACGGCGTGTTGATTACAGGCTCATCAATGAATGATATATAGTTAACGGCGTTGCGCTTGACTGAGCTCGCTATTTTGAAGGTATTAGAAGCCGGAACAAGTTTAGAATGTAAACGTCGACATGCTAACATACCTAGTGAGGCTTCAAAGAACAGAGCGACTCCCGCAATAGCGATCGCAATTGACCGTAAGGATACCATGGCGTTATCGGACCTCGGACGGTCCTAGGAGAGAAAAGGCGATGCGCCGAATGAAAGCAATATTACTGCAAGGCCATACAGTAACACAGAGTGAATAATGGGAAGTGAGAAGGACGGAAGTTGGAAGATGAGAAGTAATCAAGGTGAGACGAAGATCGTCAGACGGAGAGACCGAGAATAGAAGTCGGAAGGATGACGGAACTTATTATGAACGTCAAAGGAGAATGTGGAGAAAAACTCAGGGTCCAGTATCTCGAGACAGAACAAAGAGCTATGATAGATACACAACGAGAAGAGTGAAGAGAAGAAGAGAAAAGAATTTCGAAACAACTAATCGTGTAGCATGATCAACATGAGATCTGAATAATACATGGAGCTATTTCAGTTCACTTCAGTTCAACTTTAGGGAGTTGGAAAGGCAAAACAGAGTGTGGCGGAGGGTGCTTAGAGCCTGCTGGGTTAGATCCTTCTAACGGGCTTTTACGCCAAGGGTTCCAAGGTTCCCGAGGGCTGGGGTGTGGATGCTGGAGGGACAACCAAGTCTCTTGGCCAGCGAATCACGAGCCAAAGGCCGCGCGGTTCTCTCACTGCATAGCCTCCGTACCCTCCCTAACAATAAGTGTCACGCTTGTCGGCTATTACTAGCAACTGTCATGTAACCAAATTCATCGTGAACAGAGTTACTATGAAACTCAATGTCAACGGATGTTGACAGATCCATCTCCGAGCCTTGGCGATAAGACTTTATTATCCTTACATTCCTTATACAGATTGACTTGATTGATAATATCACCATGTTCATCTGATTATAGGCGGCCTCCCAAGCCTCACCGGCACATCCGACCGAGGTTAATATGTTTGGCACTCGTATCTTTTCATCCAACCATATACAATCCTAGCCTAGATTGATTCTTCCCCCGCTGCTAGTCATTTGGATCAGCAAGCTTCTTGGCATTGACGAGTTGATATTCTTCGGCGGACATAAAGTGTTGTTGACAGACTCTGCTGCACCATTGTTGGTACTTGATTAGCCCAAGATTTATGTCAAACGCCGTGGCTGAAAATGCCTGTTTCATCAACGATGCCACGAGGTCGCCGTCAAAGAATTTGAAGTAAATCATTAGTAGTGTTAAACTGCCTTATTTACAGGCCCAAAAACTTGGGCGATATTATGAATTAACCCGCCTCTCAACTTTACGCAGCCTCCAGAGCAGGAAATAAACCACTCTAACTATCCCACCCTTACAGCACAGACGCAGATAGAGCCTTGCTGCTGCGCACCAAAGCCCCCAAAAACGATGACGACTTCATCATCCTTGGCAGCACAGTGGAACCGTCTTTTGGCACTTTCTACTCGTTAATTTGATTGATATCTGGGCGACTCTGAAAAACGTCCCAGTCCTCCCTCGTTCTAGACCTCCCGTAGTCCCATGCGACGACCCAGAAATACTGAAGCTTAATCTTGAGCATTGTTAAAATCATCGTGACCGCTTCCTCTTTTACTTCATCCCACTTGACATCCCACTCCAAAGTTGTCATGTATCGACGCGTCTTTTGATAGCTAGCAATGGGTTGTTTTTCCTTCTTGACTCTTTCGGACTCCCTCAGATTTGCCCACAGACTTACCAGAGGGTAATACTAAACTTTCTTGAACAAGTATCCGGGAAGTATCTGGTTTTGACATCAACCAAATTAGCGTCTTGTTGCGGTTGCAATTGGCTTCTTTTACACCACTAGGTACCCTGCACCACGGACGTCATGAATCTCTTAACAAATATGAATCATTATTTGACTTTCATTTTGTCTTACTAGCTTAAAAAATATATGAGACAATAAATCAGACCGCAATGCTCATAAATCAACCTCATAAAAATGCTTCACAAGCCATCAAAATCCTCTTCCAGGTCGTGGCTGAATCCAAACATCAACCCCAAACACCGAACGGGAAATCTCATTCCATGCCGCTCCCAGTATCGGCAAACTAATCCTATCCCGCTTGCCTTGTATCCATGGTATATAACTCCACTAGATAATATGCATCATATCTCTTTAACATTTTCTTTTTTCGCCTCACTTGCGCTTAGCATCGTGAACGGCCTTGATGATTTTCTCAACAACAGAGGGATCAGACAGCTGCATATCATGTTAGCTACAGATTTCAACCGGGACATACCAAGAGAGTAACTTACGGTAGTGATATCTCCGAGCTGATCTTCCTCGCCAGCAACGATCTTCCTCAATACTCGTCGCATAATCTTGCCACTTCGTGTCTTGGGCATGTCAGGCACGACGTAAACCGCCTTGGGAGCAGCGAAAGGTCCAATACTCTTGCGCACTTGAACAATAAGCTCCTTGCGCAGAGCATCACTTGATTCAACACCCTCCTTGAGATCAACAAAGGCATTAACAGCTTGACCAGTAAGCTCATCAGCAATACCGACAACAGCAGCGTCAGCAACAGAGTGATGCTCTAACAAAGCAGCCTCGATCTCAGCAGTGGACAAGCGGTGGCCGCTAACATTGACGACGTCGTCAACGCGACCTCGAATCCAGTAAAAACCCTCGTGGTCTCGGGCAGCTCCGTCCCCAGTGAAGTAATAGCCCTTGTAGACGTCAAGGTAAGTCTCTCTGTACCGGTTGTGGGCTCCCCAGACGGTGCGAGCCATGCTAGGCCAGGACTGCTTGAACGTCAACACACCCTCAACATCGTTACCGTGAATCTCTTCGCCGGAAACAGGATCGATGAGGGCGGGCTCAACACCGAAGAAGGGCAGAGAGCAACTGCCGGGCTTTGTTGGGGTAATTCCAGCCAAGGGTGTGAGAACATGAGAGCCAGATTCGGTCTGCCAATAAGTCTGTAATGAATGTTAGCAATGTCTACCAAAAATGATACATAAGGGAAAACTTACGTCAACGATATGGCATTCCTCCTTTCCTATAACTTCGAAATACCACTTCCAGATCTCAGCCGCGATAGGCTCACCCACTGAGCCCAGTACTCGAAGATGAGCGAACTTGCCACGAACATGCTCGTCACCGGCACGCTTAAGCAGTCTCAAGGCGGTGGGTGCGACGTAGAACTGAGTAACGTTGTGCCTCTCGATAATGTCCCAGTATCGCGAAAAGTTGGGGTAGGCGGGTGTACCCTCAAAAACAACTGTGGATACGCCGAGCATGAGAGGAGCATAAACAACGTAGGTGTGGCCGGTAATCCAGCCGACATCACCACCGCAGAAGTATCTGTCACCCTCGTGAATATCAAAGACATACTTGCCAGTCATAGCAGCGCCGAGAAGATAGCCAGCGGTTGTATGCAGGACACCCTTAGGCTTGCCAGTGGAGCCGGAGGTGTAAAGGAGGAATAGAGGGTCCTCGGAAGCAACAGGCTCGGGAGGGAAGTAGTTGGGCCACTTCTCAACCTCCTCATGCCACCAGAAGTCACGGCCACTGGTCCATGGAATTTCGGAACCAGTACGCTTGTAGACAAGCACGTTCTCAACAGCAGGGCATTGCTTGAGAGCATCATCGACAATCTTCTTGGTGCCAATTAACTTGCCACCTCGCTTGCCCTCGTCAGTTGTGATGACAACCTTGCAACCAGCGTCGACAACGCGGTCGCGAAGAGAGTCGGAAGAGAACCCAGCAAAAATAACGGAGTGTACGGCGCCAATACGGACACAGGCCATGAGAGCGATGATGGCCTCGGGAATCATAGGAAGGTAGATAGCAACGGTATCGCCCTTGCGGACCCCCATCTGCTTGAGAACCCAGGCGGTACGAGAGACCTCTCGGAGAAGTTCACCGTAGGTAACATTGCGACCCTCACTGGGCTCATCGGCCTCGTAAATAATAGCAACACGATCAGGGTCCTTAAAAGCGTGACGGTCGACACAGTTGTACGAGGCGTTCAAGCGACCCTCATTAAAGTATGAAACGTCGGCATTAAGAAGGGAACCACTCCGGGTGGTCTGGAAGTCGCGGTCCCAGGAGATGAGCTCTCGTGCGCGCTCAGCCCAGAACTTCTCGGGTTGAGTGATGGACTCCTTGTAAAGTCGCTTGTACTCCTCGAGGTCTATCAGAGTGGGTCAGCTCCCGTTGAGGCTCCGGTGCGGAAGCCGGGGATTACTTACTGGCAAGGTGGGGTCGGTGGGGATGCTCTGCCGGGTTGCAAGGTTAGTATGAGCCAAGTAAACGAAGCACGATGGAGACAGAATAAGCAAAGAACCACACAGCAGGGTCTAGCTGGAGACACTGCGGCGAGTAATTTCGTCTCAACATAAAACAAAGGGGGTAATTGACATACTGGCAAACATGCGCTGAGGAGGATCTAGGTAGAATGTTAGCGATGCAGCTATCAAGACACGTAGGAGTGGTCGCGTGAACTTACGGTAGGTATCAACGAGATGAGCTTCAGCAACTACAGGAGCTTTTGTCTCTTGCGCGGCAACAGGAGTCTCTCCAGCTCTCAATGAGACAGTTTCGGTGGCTGCAGGAGCGGGAACAGGTGAAGCAACAGCGGCCGGGATAGCGCTCTTGGGAAGAGACTCGGGAGCCGAAGCTCTGAGCTCCTGAGACACTTGGGGTTGCTCGACGGCGGCTGCCATTGTGTCTGTCGTTGGGAATATTCCAAATAAGAATAATAATTTTTTTTTCGTTGAGCGTTGCGCCTATAAGTGCGACGTCGATGGTGGGGTAGCGAGACCGTGGAGCTTGTGAGAACTGCTTGTACTTGCAGGACTTACAGCTTTCGGTATTGCTTCTCGAGGGAGGAACAGAGATCGCGCAGTTGGATTGAAGGTGTTGAGTTGGAGGAGGAATTGGAGATGACAGAGAAGAGTAGAGAGGTAGTGTTTGGTTGGATCTAGAGTAGGGGGAGAAGCTGGAGAAATAGTTGAGACGGAGCCAGAGGTTTGATGAGGTCCGGCCTGTGGGGGGAGCTTTCTTTATGGCAAATGGGTCCATCATCATTGGAAGGCCGGCCGGCCGCTGTAACTTGTCACTAGTACCTGCACCAACTGGGCTCATTGTGTGCAAGGTAGTGCTGTTGGCAGTTGGCACCAAACCCGAGCTGCGGCCGGCGAACCGGGGAGGTCTTGCCGTGATCCTTTCCCCCGAGCCACCTGATGTTCCGAACAGCCAGTAGCGAGTTAGCGACTCCCATCCGCCATCGATTCTGCAATGGTGCATACAAAGTTTGATAGCCATTTTTTGATCGTCACCAAAGATATTCACATTGAATTCTCGGCATTCAAAGTGGCCAATATACCAAGAACGGTATCTGCCCGTCAGCAATGGGGAACCCTGGAAATAAGATGCGACTTGACGTCGTTATTACACAAATTCCAATGCGATTTACAATTGAATCGTGGACTGTGACCGCCTGTCTCTGAGTATCCGTTTGCCGTGTATAGTATGTTATTTTCATCTCGGCCGTTCATCCATATCAGACCTTGTCGGCTCGATCCCGAAGCCCTACGTCCGAGACACATTGGATGTATGGTTTTCGTAGCCATTCTCTCCCCAATACTCCATCTATGTCCCATGATCACCACTACTTTTTCTTCTCCGGATATTTACGTCTCAATCTATCGAAGGTACATGGAATATTATTGGCTTTGACTTTATGAGATATGTAAATTATAAAATATAGTCTCTGATGTCTTAACTTTGAGGCCCTCTCTGTCTGCCTTACAAATGATTGCATACAAACGTGTCTCACCTTTGAGTTAATGTTAATTCATTGGGCCTATGAACAGACATAGAAGATGAATTGTAAGGAAAATCGAGTATTATCACTAGTGATGATTTCTTCTCAGCCCTTACCGTCGAGGCCTTTGATGTTGCCAACATATAATATAACATGATTTCGAATCTGATATCATCGACGATACATCATCCTCACCACCTCAAGAATGAGCATCATCACAACCCCTGTAAAGCATGCCGAGCTATCTGCGGCAGCTGGATAGGCCAAAGCTTTGAGACCAACAAAATATCACATCTTAAAACAACCGCTGATGTCAACACTGGATACAACTGGATACAAGTAAAGATGTAGACAGTCACTACTTAATCAGGTCCTGTCACTGCCAAAACAACAATTCCGGCTATTGTGACAGAGATTTTACGAGACATTCCTCGGGAAGTAGGTATATATAAACAGTCCTGAGAAGGGGCGCATCCGACATGACGGAGCGGAAGAGTTGATAGTAAAAACGTGTTATGTGATTGATGGTAGTAAGGGAAGAGGTGGAGTTTTGGAAGGCCGGCAATAGTGGAACCCGGTTAAGGCGTTGCATTTCGCCAATGCAGGACAGCGGTGACCCTGTCTGTTGACAACGAGCCGAGATCGCTACGATAATGGATGCCCTTTCTCGAAAGGTTTAAATGTGAAGCTCTTAACTATTATTTCTTACCATAATGATGTCTGAAATAGGCTTTAGAGCGGATTCTCTTATCTTCACCACTGCTTGTTCTCCTACTGCTATTCCAGTAATCGCTTTAATTGGCTTCAGTTTGACCCCACAGTGTTGCAGGGTGGTAGCTGCAGAGATGCCCCTCACGCCCCCCCGCATTGGGGTTCAAGATTTATACACCTTGATTGGCTCCTCTCAGCCTCCGACTTCGCCCCTTCATGGCTTAACATTAAGGATCTGGTTCCCTGTGAGTTCCTCAACAATTGGGTTTCTAGGACAGTGCCGCTGTGCTTTGCGGGTCTTTGTAGAGAGTACTGTGCTTTATGCTTTCCTCTTTCGGAGAATGCTTCACCATCGTGAATATTTCCGATCCTGTGTCTTTGATGTGATATTGGAGATTGTAACTGCAGTGTTACTCGATCATCTATCTCTTAAGGTTGGAGAACCGATTATTGTACTACATAGTAGTATCGTCTTTGATATGTGCACAACATCTCTCAAATGTTACTGAAAGAACAGATCTTGTGACCTCAAACAAAGGCTAAAGTGATTCTCCGTCTCGCCGCTAGCTTCCCATAAGATCGCCCATCATAATGGCTGTCCCTAATTGGCATCCTGATGCCAATCCGTCAAAAGTTGACCCCTGACCCCTGTCCCATGCTGATCTGTGCCCCAACGGTCGGTTCGACATGCATCTCATAGCCGAAGCCACTGAGCCCCAAGAATGACTGTGGCTTCACTTACCATTGCAGTCACACATGAGATCTAGAATGTTGCCGGCTGGCCGTATCTTCGGGACTCGACCGAGATGCTGTCAAGAATGGAACTTGCCTGTTTGCTATGACCGCCTGGGCTTTTCCTATACAGTATCTTGAACTGCAAGACAGCCTGGCAACTCAGGCACTACGGATGCTAGATCTGACTCCTCTCATCCAGCAGCCGATCTTCCTTATGCACTCCCGCGGTTATTCATCATTACGGTAGTCATCTCATTCAGCGCAACATGACTGTGAGGCGGTACTGATACCCCTCCCTATATTAACATTAGTACTGAACAATGTAGGTAGGTCGACTTTTCGAATTCTTCCTGATTCTTCAAGCCTGGTAAGTGGGATGATGAAAACCATGACAATCTGCCAACCATACGTCTGTGTTTGTTCTGAACAACTGGCTTGGCGCTACAAGTTCTCGAATATCAGCGATGCTCTTTAACTCATGGACAATTTGACATACAGCCAATGATACTCCTTCCATTGCTCCATGCGTTCTAGCCAGGCACACGGTATCTAAGTAAGGTTTCCGTTTCCTCATCCTCATTCCCCGCTTCACACTGACCCTCCCATATGGGGTCCGGGGCTCCATGGTATTTATACACCGGAAAAGATTGGCTTGCCACGAAGTCTGTATATGTCATCTTCTTGGCGTTGGTAGATGTTATTTCAGTAATGCAGCAGGTCCTCATGCATGGGCCGAATTCACAGTCAAAATAGCAGGATAGCCATCCGACGGCTAATGCACGCTTGTGAGCCATGATAAGTGGCAAATCAAGGTGAAGCAATTGACGGGTTAGTGCCGTCGATGTAAAATTTGCTACATCAACCTCCTTAAACGCCGAGTATCCTCTATGATTATTACATATCCATGCTCATCAAATACATCTCAACAATCCTCATGAACTTGGCCACGAAAGCCTCCAAGTGAAAAATAACCTTGGTTCCGGTCTTGATGCGATGCTCATAGAAGGCTGCCCATTGAATAACCTCGCCCTTCAGTCCATCATCGATGAGAGCAATTAGCTTGAACGCCAAGGTCTTGAGGATGGTAGTGGGGGGAATGCAGTGTGTCAACAGATCGTAAAGCTTTGACCGCACCTGCAAGATCCTGGCTGGCGAGTGTTCTTCTAGAATCTCCTTTGCGATCTGGCCGACAAGGGCCTCCCAATCTGCTGGTGGGATGACCGTACTATCAGTCACTTTCTCGCTATCACTCCAGTTAGCTTTTGCTCTACGCCCCAGCCGTAAACTTCCCTGGAGAAAACATACTTTTGCGCATGAACAGCTTCGTACATCAAGAGAGCTCGTCGAAGGTTTCGTCCGCTCTCTTCCGCTATTCGCTTGTGTAGACCCTCCACTACGGGCCAACCCTCCTTCTTCGCTGACACGGCTAGCACATCGCATATTTCCTCGTGTGTTGGGGCCGCTACTCTGACCAGGAGAGTTCTTGAGCGGATCGGCGCAATGATATTGGCAGTCGAGTTCGCTAAGAGGATAAGTCGTAAGTTGGGCGAGTATTTCTCCATTGTTCGTCGCAGAGCTGCTTGTGCGTCTCTCGTGAGGTGGTCTGCTTCGTTGATGACCACGACTTTGAATTTCTGCTTTGCGGATTGATCTACCTGTTGCGTTTGTGCTACCTCTTTCAGAAGGTCCTGAACAACAACTCTGTCGTAGTTTCCAACATCCGATGGCGTGATTTCGAGGTGGTAGACGGAGGCGACAATGTTGAATTCGAGCTTTCGGTTGCTAGTCGTCTGGAATACTCGAGCATCGATCTTGATCTTCTCCACACCGGGTCCATAAAGCTCCTTCAAGGTCGCAACGATTCGAGTCTTCTTTCCAGCACCTGAAGGTCCATACACAAGCAGATGAGGAAAATCACCGCTTTGGGCCTGAAAGGGATATTAGTCAACAATGCATACAGTCCGGGCTTAATGACTTACAAGAGAGCGAAGTCGATCTGACAACTCATTGTGGTATGTGAGGGCCTCAAGAGACCGAGGTCGGTGCTTGTCAACAATGAGCGCCATCGTGGAAGCAGCTTGGTATGAGTGTGAGAATTGTGTAGAGACAGCTTTTGGGAATTGGGGGAAGACGCGTTGTCGCGTAAAGTGGTAGGGTTGGATGATGTCTGGATTACAAAGTGGTCCGTGCATATCTCTAGTGCTAACGAACGTTCAGCAGGCAACAGTATGAATACGGCACTTTCATTATCAAACGAATTGTGAGAATATTTGTACTTTCGGTAAGAGAAAACAATTCGCACTGATTCTAGGTAATAACACATGCGATACGAATCTCGTTTGGTTTATATTCAGAACTAGTAGATACTGAATTTGGCACTCGTACAAGTTACTGCAGCAGATCTACACCTCTATAATGTACATGGCATGTGTCTCATAATTCCAAACCTCTAGGGATTGCGGGAAGCCTCAGAAGTGCTTCCTACCAGGGTCTCAATTGTGGGTGAGGAAGCCTCCAGTAGTTCAACAGGAGCAATGTGTCGTCGAGGTCTCTTCAGCTCTTCCAGGGTCACGCCATCCAATTTGGTAATTCCAACCATAGGTGGCTCTCCCTTCTTGACGAATTCCCATTGGCCTGAAATTTATCTAATTAGTTGGGTTCCGTAGGAGGGGTTGTACGCTATTTACCAGGCAGCTTGTTGCCAGCTAGGCGGAAAGCATCTCTCACAACTTGCTCGTGAAGTCGTCCTCGGATTTCAAAGAGAATTTGGCTGACAGCCATTCGGGTCGCCCAATGGTCGAAGGAACCTTTACCCTTGCCCATACGCATCTGCAAAACCATGAGCCACTGTTGCATCGAAGTCCAGAAAAGCCATCCTTACATCATTACCGCTGACATAGACACCAACGTTGCAGTTCTTTCGCTTGTACAATCGATACTTTTGTCCTCGAAGTCGTACTTTGATAGTGTCCTCGGCCATCTTCAATTGCTTGGCGCTAATTCTTCTGTGGTGATCCGTCATTCGTAGACCATAATCGCCCCAAATCACTGTCGTACCCTTCGTCGAACCGCCTGTAGCCACACGAGGCCGCCCCTTTGCCATCTTCTTCTTTCGATTCAAGTTTGGCTCAAGCCAGTTGCCCAACATCGACGGGGTCGTAGAGAAGGCTCGGGCATTCTGAGGTGGTCGAATCGCATCAAGCTTCTTTGACGATGGTTGAAGGGGGGCACGAAGTTGTCGCCGAGGCGAAAAGGTGCATAACCGCAAGCCCTGGAAGGCATTGAGCAATGTCGAAGTGTTGGCGGGCTTCATAGCGGCGATCGGAATTGGCTTGAAGCTGCCTCGAACAACGGAGCTCCAGAAAATCTTCCCGATGTCAAGGGTGGGTTGATATTCCGGCCTGATTTACAAGGCCCACACATCCAGAACCACTTTAGCTGTAGTCACGGCCCTCGCGTCATCTTCGCGTTTGATAGGAGCTGCCATGCACGTCACTAGACTCGAACTTCTAGGCTGCTCCTCGATTGCCTGGGATTCACGTCACCAATCCTCACCAGGCAACATTGGCGCATGCCATTAAAAAGGGTGGATGCGTTTTTTCAATTATAACTGAATCAAAAGGGGAAAAAAAAAATTAACGTCGTCAAAATGCCTTCTGATATTCGGTCTTTCTTTGGTCCCAAGGGTGGTGGTGCTCCAAAACCTGCCCCGAGAAAAGCTGAGGAGCTGGCAAAGAGCAAGCGCACGAGTAGGCCAATTGGTGCAGTTATTCAGTCGATATGGTACTAATATAATTCTAGAAGGAAGAAAGGTTGTTGAAGATAGCGAGGACGATGAAGATGAAGTTGTAGAGTCTGTTGCTTTGATGCCCCTTGTTACCAGAACCAAACTGACTTTGAAATAGAGTGCAAAAATCCACCACTAAACCTGTACCGAAGAAAAAAACCAAGTTCGTCTTTGCCTCCTATCTGTTGATGCCCATCATCTGACTCTTTACAGGGAGGAGGAGCCCAAAGGCGTGGCTATTTCGGCTGATGACTACTTCGCCTCGACAAAGAACAGCAAGCCTGCAAGTTCGGCAACACCCAAAAATTCGGCAGCCAAGCCTGATCTTCCGGTTCGATCGAGTCCCCGAGGCAAACCCACTACGTCGAAGGCCGCAGCACCAGTGAAGAATGGAAAAGCCCCTGCTACACGAAAAGCAACAACCTCGTATTCACGTCACACAGGTGATCAGGATTCTGATGCATACATGGATGATGGAGACGAAGACGACGAAGATATCTTTGCAGCTGATGCCAAGGGTGGAAGTAAGCGCAAGAATGACGACTACGAAGAGGAAGAATCCGAGGACGAGGACCTTCCTAAACCTAAACGAGTAGCTACCCGAGGCCGCCCATCCACCGTTAAAAAGGAAGAGAAGGATGAAGACGTAAAGCCTGCAGCTAAAGGCAAAAAGAGAAAATCTTTATCCGAAGACTCAGAAGAGTCTGAAGAAGAGGCTCCACGCAAGAAAGCGGCCACAGCCAAACCTCGGGCTCCGCGGAAGAAGAATGACGAACCTGAAGATGATGAGATCAAGGATATTCTCGACAGTGTTGCTACCGTTCGGGCCCCTACACCACCACCCAAGGATCCCAATGTCAAATTTGATTGGCGAAAGAATGCCTTTGGAGGCGGTAATGCATCTGCTCAGCCATCTGCGGGTGCAGCTGAGCTTCCCGAAGGCGCGGAGGAATGCTTGACTGGTCTCAGCTTTGTCTTCACGGGTGTTTTGCAAACCATTAGTCGAGATGAGGGACAAGCTCTTGTCAAGAGGTATGGCGGCAAAGTCGTCGGTCAGCCAAGCAGCAAGACAAGCTTCGTGGTCTTAGGAGAAGACGCTGGGCCAAGTAAATTAGCAAAAATTAAGTCTATCGGCATCAAGACGATTGATGAGAACGGACTTTTCGATTTGATCCGCAAACTTCCTGCATTTGGAGGCGGCGGCAAAGGGGCTCAGAAGGCCCAAGAGAAGAAAAAGGCCGAAGAAGACAAGGTGAAGAAACAGGTTGCAGAAATGGAGGCCGAAGAGAAGGCTCGAAAAGCAGAGGCTGCAAAGGCTGCCAAAAAAGCTGCCGCCGCCGGCGGTCCTCCTGCGAAGGCTACACCAGCACCCCCCGTTCAGTTATTGACGTCCAAGTATGCGCCCACACAGCTTGGTCATATCTGTGGCAACAAGGCCCAAGTCGAAAAGATCCAAACGTGGCTCAGAAACTGGCCGAAACACAAGAAATACAACTTCCAGAGAAGAGGTGCTGACGGGATGGGCGGCGAACGTGCCATCATTATATCTGGCCCCCCTGGAATCGGAAAGACAACAGCTGCTCACCTGGCCGCGAAGCTGGAGGGATACGACGTTTTGGAGAGCAACGCGAGTGATACTCGAAGCAAGAAACTAGTCGAAAATGGAGTGAGCGATGTGATGAATAATACATCGCTTCTTGGATACTTTGCTAGCGATGGCAAGGACGTTGATGCAACCAAAAAGAAGATCGTTCTCATCATGGATGAGGTTGACGGTATGTCTGCGGGTGACCGAGGTGGCGTCGGCGCTTTGGCAAAGTTCTGCAAGAAGACAGAGGTTCCTCTTATTCTCATCTGCAACGAGCGGAGATTGCCCAAGATGAAGCCTTTCGACCATGTGGCTTTCGACATTCGATTCAATCGCCCAACCGTGGATCAAATTCGATCTCGCGTCATGACTATTTGCCACAGAGAAGGGCTCAAGCTTCCTCCTTCTGTGGTAGATGCTCTTATTGAAGGAAGCAACAAAGATATTCGACAGATTATCAACATGATTTCCACGGCGAAATTGGACCAAACGAGTATGGATTTCGACCAGAGCAAGGCCATGTCGAAGGCTTGGGAAAAGCATGTCATCCTCAAACCGTGGGATATCTGCCAAAAGATGTTGGCAGGTGGACTGTTCGCACCCGCAAGCAAGTCAACGCTCAATGACAAAATCGAGCTCTATTTCAACGACCATGAGTTCAGTTACCTCATGATTCAAGAAAATTACCTTAGAACAAAGCCCATGGCTCTCAATGGAAAGGGGCATAATCCACGCGAGCTTAAACTCAAAGCTCTCGAGCTCTTTGATAATGCAGCAGAGAGCATAAGCGATGGAGACCTTGTTGACCGCATGATTCACGGGCCTCAGCAGCATTGGAGCTTGATGCCCACACATGCCGTGTTTAGTACGGTTCGCCCTGCCAGCTTCATAGCAGGCCAGCTCATGGGCTCGAACTTCACCTCGTGGCTCGGTAACAATAGCAAGTACGGAAGGTTGGGGAGATCGATTCGGGAGGTTCACTCTCACATGCGCCTCAGATCTTCTGGTGACCATAACGAGATTCGCCAGCAGTATCTTCCCATCCTTTGGATGCAGCTTGTGGATCGTCTACAAAAGGAGGGTAATGAGGCCGTTCCAGAAGTCATTGATCTGATGGACAGTTACTTCTTGACCCGCGAGGATTTTGATGCCGTTCAGGAACTCGGTGTCGGACCGATGGATGAGGAGCATGTCAAGATCGAGACCAAGACCAAAGCTGCATTCACCCGAACGTAAGTTGACAAATCAGTCTTGTTTTTATATGAAGCTAACAAACTGTTTAGATACAATGCAATGAGCCACCCAATCCCTTTCATGAAGGCCAGCAATGTCGTCGCTACCAAGGCTCAGCCCAAGGAGGTGCCTGATCTTGAGGAAGCTGTCGAAGATGATGATGCCGAAGCCGTCGAGGCCCCCGAAGTCGACGAGGAGGATGATGAAATTGACTTCAAGAAAGACAAGTATATCAAGAAACCGAAAGCCAAGAAAGCTACAAAGAAAGCAACTAAGGTTGCTGCTGACGACGAGGAAGACGACGAGGATAAGCCGAAGCGAGGACGAGCTAAGGCCAAGGCTACTGGTGCGAAGGGTAAGGGGAAGAAGTAAATGACGGCTGAGTTTCTGCGTGGCATTAGCATATCGGGTAATATCAGATGTGGTTTATTGTAAGCTTGAGGCATATCACACTCAGTTAGTGTTTGGTATGGGCGAGATCGGAAAAAAGGAGTCAACGATCACGAGCCAGCACTTGTCGTATTATGCATTTTGTAACTTTAACTTAGTAACATAGGAAATGGGATTCAGGCATTCTAATAACAGCTACAGGAGTGTCAACGATCACATCGTCTCTGGGATAGGCCTTCAAGTCTCGATAACCTTTAGTCAATAAGGTTACTTCAATCTGGATTATTACAAGCAACTCTGATCAAGATGAAACACGTCGGATGACCAACTGAAAGGCCTTTACCGGGTGTTTGTTGTGTGTGTTGGATGAATAAAGCCAGAATACTCTGGAGGGGATTGGCTCTGTTGTCGCTGGCAGTACCACTGAAGTTGCCAGGTGCCAGTGCCAGTACTAACCATTCATGACTCTATTCCCACTTTGCATTGCCAGTGCAGCCAGCTGCCAGGGACAGTAGCAGTGGCAGCCAGCATGATTCACACTGGTTTCTTCAAAACAAACGTATCTTGTTCTAGTGTTTATTCCCCTGCTCCCTCCCTCCATTGTTTTCATTTTTTCTCTTCTCATCCATCACCTTCAACTTCTTACCCTCAACATCATAACATCATCCCAACAGCCTAACGACATCATCTCATCTCACCACAATCCTCAAATCCCTGTAACTCAAACATCAACGTCGTCCGTTACCTACTACACCTTTTCGAGATAACCTTCAAGATGCAGGGTTCTGCTTCCTACCCTGCTGCTCTCGGGAGTAGCAAATGGATCGCAAGTTTCCTGGCAAAGCACCCGAACGACGATGACATATATGCACCAACTATCAACAGTGAGTTGATGCCGATATCGTATTCCATCATGCCAAGGCTCTGATGCTAACTTGCCGTAGATGATTCTTCGAATCAAGAAGCTAAATTTCGGGACTTCTTCAAAAGAAGTAAGACTGAGCTGAGAAGTAAGTTCCAGATCTACCTGCGCAAAGATGATTATATGATAAATCGTGCTGACTTTTTTTTTTCAAGACGTGTTCTCTCTTAACGAAAAGAAAAAGTCCGAGGCGGGTGTTGATGGTATGGAAGCACAACGCTCTTGTTCATTTGTTCACTCAACTAAAACTTTGTTACTCTAGAACTCCCCCACACAAACGGCACTCATCCAGAACAAAAGGGTAGCAAATCCACTTGGGCTACCCTGTTTGATACCAAGCCAGGCAAAAAGCTCCATATGCGAACGAAATCTGCGCCTGTCCCCAACAACCACGTTCCGCATCTACTTACTCCCATTAGCGAGGAACTTGAAGGCAGCGAGACACAAGCCTACCTTACCTCTCCGAAAGCTTTATTGAGAAAGCCTGTTGCTGAGAGTGTTGAAGGTTCTGTTAATCCTCAAGCGGATGGTGACAATGTGTCTGTCTTGACCACATGCACAACCATCATTCAGCAAGATGATGACCTTGGCGATCATACCGTTATTAACCATGGAATCGCAGAAGTCAGCGGAAAAAGCTCTAGGTCGGACCCAGTCCCTCATCGAAGCAGTGCAGGATCAAACGATGCTAAAGATCGAGTGTCTCTATCAACCAGGTCTGACAAAACTCCTCTTCAATGGGGAAGCGATAGCGATGTCAAAATATCTGGAGCTCTACTCTCGACTGGTGATCATGAACTACTTAAGAGCGATGGCCATGCTGCGCTACAGCAAGAAATCAACAAGATGAAGCTTAGCAAGAACTCACCATCTAAATTTTCACTGAGATCTGTCTTCAGTCTTCTCACACGAGGGGAGAAGAGCAATGATGAGGGAGCAAAAACCGAGGGAAGTAGAAAGCTACGACATAAATCTCGATTCCCCTCTCGATGGATTGGGACGGTTAAGAAGACGAAGTCGGGATTTTCTACCGAGAATTACTCCCAGGATCTGGGTGATCTGGATCAGAATGAAGGCCAATGTCTCAGCGAACCAGCCAAGTAAGTGTCATTTGCAGATGGGTTTACTGAGATTTAAAAGACTGACAATAAGTTTGAAGGCAAAATGATACGTTTAAGCCTCTTCCATGGAACCTCCCTGCCGAAGATGTAATGGGCGAACTCATTCGAGAATTCTCTGGTGATCTGAAGACACCTACACCCGATCTGGCTCAGAGAACCCCTGCCTCTCCGAACGCACCAAGTCTCCGATCATATCCATCAGAGTTTGATCTTTCAATGGACCACAACCTGACTCCTAGACCTGCCAAGCTTCCGGTCTTGTATTCTCATCATCAAGATCACGGTGACAAGCAGGGCAATGGGTCTACGGTAAAAGACACTAAAGGTAGACAGGAAGTTCAGTCTGAGAACAACCAGGCGCGACTTGTAAAAATCAAGATTGAAGATGACGGAGCTGACAATAAAGGAATTCAAGCTCGCCATGACCCTACCAATAGTAAGTTACAAAAGGCCCTTTCTTCGCACCGACTAATATGTACTAGATGTCCATCCACCACGGACCTGGCAGATGGAAGAAAGAAAGGTTGTGGAGATCGAATCTCTCGAAGAGGTAAGTTGTTGTTATGCTATGGATGACGGAGCAACCAAGATCGGATTCTGACCATAATCTATAGGCATATGCTCGTCACCGATCTTGTCTTGATCGAATTGATCAACTTCGCACGAAAGGACTCCTTGGACCTGCTGTCGACGAAGCCCGATCCGAATCCAGCTGTGAACCAGAAGAGTTGGATGAGCAGCGATTGGTACGAGAGATGACGGAAGACTTTCAACTTCCCCCAAATGAAATCATCTCTGATGATGCTCTGACCGCTGCCTCGCATACCTTTCAAGTTCTCGAGAGTATCGAGCACCAAAACGCGAACCTACCTGTTGAGAATCCGAAGGTCAAGGAAGAAGTCGGCGAGGATGCTGAAAGTGCCAGCGATGGAACTGAGATTATTCTCACACGCGTAAAAACCGAGGAAAGATTTTTCATCGAGGGCTGGGAATACCGAGAGTCTCTGAACGGCGACTAGTACTACGCCGAGACTGACGATATGGTTTCCAGCTTGGATTCATTCGAGAATGCCAAAACTCCAGAAGACACTACGATGAACGACCATGGCCTAGACAGCGCCTTTGACTTCTTTGATGGCCTGGAGAATGTCAGAGACAACAGCCCGGAAAGTTTGATTGGTGAGTTGACTGACATACGCTGCCCTTTCATGGCGTTACTAACTCCTATAGGTGCTCGGGGTCCTCAAGCTGTGATCAAGTGGCGAAACGAAATCGCGGAATTGGCCTCAAGTGGAGAAATGGTTCACGACCGAGAAGCCGAGATTTTCTTCCAGAAAGCCCCTTCAGTCGCCGAGAGCGATGGAGCACTGTCCGATATGACGAGTAAACCTAGCCGAGTAAGTCTATCTTCGCTTTGCCTTCTATCTTCTGATGCTAATATGAAGCCCCAGGCTGAGGTTGAAGAAGCGCTCGCGCATCCAGAGGCGCCGATTATCCAGGGCTACCAACCACTCATGGCTCTCGCCAAATGTGAGAGTATTATCAGATCCACCCACATCGACACTATGGCAAAGGCCAAGTACGCCCCTGAAATTCAACCATGTATGTCCCGAAATGAAGTTATCTTCGACGAGTGGGACCGAGCAGATGCCGTAGCTTTTGCAAACAAGCAGAGGAAGGACGAGGACGCCGCTCATCGCCGGCGACTCAAGATCTACCGGGCTGTTGAAAAGCACATCGTTGAGGGTGGGCGATATGCAGTCAAGATTAAACGGGAGGCGAGCGAAGCTTATCGGCTCTGTAGACATCTCGACAATGAGTACGAGAGAATGAGGCGAGAAATTCACCGATTTTCGGAAGCGTGTGGTCACGAACACACCGATAGCTTACAAGATGCGATCGCCCTTATTCGAAAAACGGAGAAGGAAGAAGGGATCACCTACAAAAAGTACGAGCAGTTCGAATCTCCAGGACTTGAGAGTCCCGAGTCTGCAATGGCTGCTGAGCTCGGATGCGACTATCACGATTTTGCTGTTGATCATGTCGACAAGACTGTTGACCCTACCTCCGAGTTTTTCTAAACATCTACCAGCAGCATTTGGAGATGACGAATCGGAAAGGGGAAAAAAAAGGAAAAAAGGAAAAAAGAAACATCTAACCGCTGAGCTTGAGCAAGCCCAGTGGGCGAACATCCCCCTATTTGGATGATTTATCTTGGATGAGAACAAGGGAGATACACTCTTACCAAATAATCTAACGCACAAAACTATAGAGGTCCTACGATTTCGCAAATCCTAGCTCTAGATTTGGACACCACCCTATTATATCCATACGAAGGCCACTTGACGCAGCTATTAGCGCGCATTGTAACCTTTGCTTTTTATTTGCTTTCATATTTCCTTCTTCTTTTTCTATGCTGTCCATGACACCGACCCATGGCGATATGGACCAAGATCTCACTTATACCAGCAAGGTTGTTGAGATAGCACCCATCGGTTTGCTTTTACGAATTCTTGTCCCTACCAGCCAAGATGCTAAAATGAAAGAGGGCATTACATGTCTTGGGCTCTCATAAGGATCCTACAGGCCACCGAGTACCGACATAAGGACGAAGTCGACGATTGTTTGTTTGATTTGTTGTTATTTTTATTTTTTTATTTAATTTTTTTTTGGAACTGTCTAAATATTGGCCGATAATTGCTATCCTCAGCCTGGAAAGCCGGATGAAGATTGCTAAACTGGCTCTGATATAGATTGTTAGGATCTAGAGATCAGAGTATGTCTTGATATCAAGCTAGATGTGACGAGGACATATCTGAGCTAGACAAAGAGCTAGAGAGTTAAGACAATGGGCTTCTTTAATATTAATGGCGAAGACGTGACATTAGATGTACTGGCATTTATCCATCTGAAAACATCATACCATTCACAACATTAACGATGTCTTTGTAATTGATTGTCCTCAGACTATGTATTATTATTCGTTCATCAATTCGTTATCCACGGGGTATCATATACAACCTTCTAAAGCTCCCATCATGAACCCTCATGCTTGACTGTAGTATCGCCTTCCTCATGTTGCTCCGTCTGATCAGTCTGTTCCGACTCACCCTCAGCCTTGCCATCTTTATCCATGACGCTCTCAAACTGTGACCACAGCGCCTCGACCGAGGAGAATTCGTTGCCAACCTGTGCATATCTATCAGCTTGACCATCATATGAACTTCAAAGGAGACTATTCGTACAGCGATGACGGCTTCAAGGGATCGGTTCAGCTTGTTGATATTGGCCAAGACGTGCTCAAAGCTCTGCACAGCATGATGTTAGCATAAATACTCTGTTACCAACGGAGATGACGTGCCATTGCGATCTCGCCAATCAGAGCCTCGCGCTGTTGTTCAAAGTACGTCTTCTCGTGACCACCCATTGCGGATGCCGATCTTGAGTGAGACGCCATGATGCGAATGTATCTGGTTCTTTTTTTTCCCCTTTGAGATTGTGAAAGGTTGTCGTTAATTTAACGCGTTAGGCGCGTAGAAGTTTTGGCGGGGTTGTTTACTTACCTTACCTTGCAATGAGTCAGGGTACCTTGAGTAGCACATTCACTCTAATTTAGTGGGGTTCGGCATGAAGATCTTGTCTTCACATGACGCCCAATATTCAATAAAAGAACCAAGAAGGGGATTCATCCGATTGGACATTAAATTATCGAAAGAAAAGGAGTTTACGGTTGCATGTGTTTTCTCGCATAGTTTATTTTGCTTATCCAATTAATGAGAATCAGGTACAGTGCAGGTATAAGTCCCATAAAATTCAGACCGTTCATGCCTCTCTTGTTTGCGCCGAAATCAATGGTGATGGTACGCTTTGGATACCAATCCGACTACTTCCAATATACAAATTTTAACTGATCACCATTCGATCTACCTCCTATAGTGATCTGGATGTCTTTCATACTCGTGCGGTCTCAGTCCTCCCCTCATCATGTCCCGAGGATCCCTTGGGTCTCTGGGATCCCCTCTTGGATCTCCTCGTGGATCTCCTCGATCATGTCCGGGATAAACAGGTGCTCCTGGTGGAGGCTGAGGTTGTCCGCGTGAATCATAGCTGCTAAGGGGTGTGTAGCTGCGACCGGGAATCTCTCGAGGCGGGCCAGGGCCAGGGGTTGAAGCATAGCGGGAGTACGCTTGCGGAGGTGGCACTGATTCTGGGCCACGCGGAGTTGATGGTGGATAACGTCCCTGCATCTGATGCTGCTGCGGTGGCATACCAGGTCCACTGGTAAAGTAGGAATTGCGGCCATCGTCTCTCATAGACATGTGGTGAGCTTGCTGTGGCGGCAGCTGTGGAGGCGGCTGTGATGGTGCCCAAGATGGCGCTGGTGTTTGAGGCTTTGACGAGGGATGTTGCGTAGACCAAGGTTGTTGTTGTTGTTGTTGCTGCTGCTGCTGCTGCTGTGGTGGTGGTTGCGTATTTGGTGGTTGAGATGCCCATCCAGGCGGCTGCTGCATGGTCGAAGTGGGTTGTTGAGGCGGAGGCCACGAAGCTTCACGACCACCCTGTGGGACTTCTCGTGCGCGGGAGGCAGATGGGTGGAGCGCGTATTGTCCTCCTGGCGATCCAGCATGAGCTGTTTGGCCTGTTGCAGCATATGAAGTCGGGTATCCCTGGTTCTGGTACTGGGGAGGGCCAGGGGGTCCCGGAGGAGCATATCGAGGACCACTTTGAGGTGAATTTGTTCGGCTGTGGCTACTGGGCTGGTAGGGATTCTGCCTATAGTAGTCCCTTTCTGTAGTAGCCTCTAACGAAATTCCGATCGATGCCCGCGAGCTACCCATGTGCTGAGGCTGTGGAGAATCTGCATATGTCGGCTTCAGAGATGGCATCGCTGGGGTTCCTCGACCGTAAGGTGAGTATGACTCCGGTTCGCCTCGTCGTATTTGCGATGCTGGTGCCGGCCCTGGAAGTGTGCGTCCTATGGCCTGGGGCGGAGGGGTAGGTGATGGCCTCGTAGGAGTGCTGGTCACATCACTGACACGCTTGGGTGGAGGGGGGTCATCGTTGAGCAAAGACATGATGTTGAGGCCTCCCTTACGAGGCTCCGCTGGACGAGGAGGCGCCGGAGCTGGTGTCGGCGTGCTAGTTTGAGGCGTTGCCGAGCCATATTGTTCGTGGATCGACCCAGACGATCTATGCTGAAGAGAAGACATGGGGCGGCCAGGTAGCGCGTTCATCTGAGGTGATCGGACAGGGGCTTGCTCCATCAGGCCTCGTACCGACTGCACAGGGGCTTGTTGCTGCACAGAGGGGCCATAAGATGGAGGGCGTCCAGGTTCTTGCGATGGTCTCGCCAGTGGCTGACCCCCAAGACTTCCTTGTTGACGATGTCCAAAATGTTCGTAGCGATGCGGCTGTGGGGTCATTTCAGGCTCCTGCTTGACCCGTCTTTCTGACTGCCGAGCCAGCTCAATCTGCTCCTGTTCGAGCCGCTGCATATCCATCTTTTGACGCTCTATCTGAGCACTGTGTTCCATTATGGCTTCGCTTCGAGCTGGCTGTAGAGGCTGCGCGGCAGCGAGAGGCCGTTGTTCTCGTGGTTCTGGACCAGGGGGTCTAGAGGAAGCCTTCTGTGGAAGAGGTACCCGGCCACTTGACTCGTGCTCGCCGTCAGGAAATCCAAATTGCCGTCCAGGTGCTCTCAGAGGCATTTGACCCGGTGACATGGTCTGGGTTACTGGTTGAGCTGGTGGGTGTTGGCTAATAGGCATAGGTTGCTGTTGGGGCTGGACAACTGGTTGCTGCTGAGCAGGCGCTTGGGCGATAGGGCTGCTATATATGCTGAAAGGTTGGCCACGAGAAGGTTGAACAGAGGGCTCCATCTTGGCTTGCGTCGTCTCTCCGTGCAGATCGATGCCCGGAGCAACGGCCAGGGGTCGAGAAGTTGCAGCTGAACTATCATATCTTCTTCCTCGCCCCCCTGTTGATGGCTGTGGAGGATCGGGCAACTTCTCGCCAAGGGTCCTCTTTCTGTCAGCTTCCTGAACGATCACCTCCCACTCGGCTTTGCCCTGATCCTTTTGACGGACAAAATAATTTTTAACCTATCGTGTCCATTAGCAGTGAACCTGTTGTCAGACAATTATAACATACCATAACAGCCGTCTTGGAGCCCATATGGGCTGCGATTCCTGTCCAATCAGAGCCGAACGAGCGCAGGAGATGTGGGAAGTCATTAGATTCCGACACGCTCCAGTAGCTAGATGCTTGAGTGGGTGCTTTACGCTCTGACGGAGGGTGGGTTAGATTAAATGTAGCCATTGCAGGTTGAGGCGGTGGATCGGGTCGAAGCGATGGTGCTGCCATGACTTCAGAGATTGAAGACGGGGCAGCTGACTGTTGTCGTTCGAGGTTTTGAATAGGCTGTTGTTGCTGCTGCTGTACAGAAAAGGGGAGCTGCATGCCAGCAGGGTGCTGTTCGAACTGACTTGGGAGACGATGAGCCTCGGCGGCTGGTAGTGGGGTTGAAGGTCCATCGGTATTGAGCGCTCTCGAATTCGACCTCGATCGCCCCTTTCCAGGCCCAGGGGCAGCGGCCAATGTCTGGTTGGCCTTGGCTGCTCTTGGTTCCTTTTCTTTCGGGCCCCTTCGCCTCTTTCTTCCATCCACTTTCTCGGGATGATCGACCTTCGCGGACCCTCCACGCCTACCAGGTGTAGCATTAGGTGTCGAGTTCTCTGTGTCAGCTGGCGGCTGTTCGAAGCCCCATGTAGGCGCAGCCGCTCGTCGTGGCCGTCGTCTCTCGCCATTTTCTCCTGTGTCGTGAGTCTCTTCGGTTTCTCCATCTCCGTTGCCCAGTTCCGACACTAGTGCACTAGATCGTTGCTTCGCTTTGCCCTTTCTGCGCCTCTTAGGCTGCTTCTTGAGTTTTTCCTTGAGATTGAGGTCCTTCTTGTTCATGTAGTAATACTGAATGCAAGAACCAAAATCACGATGCGGAATCGCTTCTGCAACCCGACCCCATTGCTTAGGGGCTTCCAAGTATCTCTTCTCAAACAAACCGGCTTCTTCTTCGCTGAAGTTATTGACAGGAGGCAAAACCTGCCATGCTGATACCAAGCGGTCAACGGGAGTGAATCCGCTCTTATCGAGATATTTGATATTATCCTTCTCTTCCTGTGTCCAAATCATATTCGGGATGATAGCTTCCTTATCCGTGCGGTACTTTTCCTGCTGCATTCTAAGCTCACGCTCTTTCCTCTCCTCGTCTTCACGCATCGATGCTTGCAAAACTCGTTCCAAGTCTCTTTCGGTTGCGAAACGACGTCCACGACCACTTCCTTCATGTTTTGGCTCAGGCGTTACGGTGCCCGTAACTTCAATGCCTGTTGACACTGAAAACTTTCCACGGCTTTTGACGGCGGCTGGGTCATTCGACATTGTAAAATCCAGGTACCGTTCGTAGTTGTCCTTATAGATTTTCCTGTCGTGGTCCTGTTCTACTGACCTTTCCAAATGCATTTTATCTAGGTGTTCGACAACGAATTCGTCCAGCACAATATTGGAGTCGAGGGTCTTCAAGAAGGCACTATCTTTGTCCCATGGCATGCAGCTGTAGTCAGGCAGACTGTCGACTGGAGGCGTGGTCATGAACTGTCGAACAGTATCGATGTTCATGAAAGAATCATCTTCGGACTCGGTCTCATCATCGTCAACCTGCGACGGCGTACTGGGCGGCTTCGATACTGTCTCCGTCGTTTGTAAAACAACATTCGGGCAAACAACAGAAACAGGGGCACCTTCAATCATGATGTGTCTATGTCCGACAGTTTCAGTATTCTGCGTTAAAGCCTCAGCGCGAGGTTCAGCAAAAGTTTCGACAGACTTCTCCGCGATGACTTCGTCTGCTTTTTCCGAAGTGGCCTCAGGGGGGGGTTCTGTTGGCTTTTCCGCCTGTGGCTGTTTAGGACTCGCAGCATTTGCCTCTGCTGGCATCTCAAATGGCTTGTCTTTACTGGACTTCTCGTTCGGGGGGTTCTCGAGCACCTCCAAAGATGTTCCGTTCGTAATTTTAGTTTCAAGCGACTCTACGGGCGCAGTTCCACTTTCTGTAGAATGCATATCCTCGAGTATCTTGTTGGAAGGAGATGCTTCGTTGTCAAGGACGGCCGATGCAACCTGAACAGAAGGCTTGTCGATATCCATCTCCTCTGACTTCGGTTCGAGTGCGGGTGCAGTTGACATCTCGGTGTCGTTCTGGGCTTCTTGTACGGGTTTCTCGGTATGCTTCTCTTCCATCTCTCCAGCGAGCTTTCCGGTGGGCTTTTCCACAAGTTTCTCTGTAGGATTCTCGGTAGACTTCTCGCTAGGGTTCCCAGTAGGCTTCTCGGCGGGTTTCTCGACCGGTTGGTTGTTGGACGTCTCGAGATGACTCTCCTCGGGCTCCTTTTCGATAGTTTGAGCAAACTCATCGTGGGAATTACCACTATGATTCTCGGCAGGTTTCTCTGGAGCGAGTTCGACAGCGTGCCCAGCAATCTGATCATCAACTTCTGCTGAAGGTTCCGGGTCAGCTTCAACAGGCTCTTCGGAGCCCTTTACATGGATAGAATGTTCCGGCTCCGGCTCTGCCTGGACCTCCTGATGAGGTTCCTTTGGTGGTTCGGAATCAACTTTCTGGGTGCTGTCAACTGCATCGGTCATTTCCACATCTTCCTTAGCTTCCTGCTCGATAGGTGTCTGTTCCTTTATCTTCTTGACGACAGGCTTGTTCGCTGCCTCTGGCAAACTTTCCACCATCTTGAGCAGTCCTTCACCCTCCCCGATTATCTTCACCATTGAGCCATGAGACAAAGCTGCAAACCGGGCCATGGCTTGGGTTGGTAGCTTCGGTTTCTCCAGTTTGCTAAGCTCAGCCTCCGTCTTTCCAATCTCCATGTCGAAATAGTCGGCCATATCGTCATCGTCATCAGATTCCGAGTTGTGCTCTACAGGTGCTGGTTTCGGGGGAACTTCGAACCGGACCACTCTAACTATTGGTTGCGAACGCTTTCGCCGGGGTGCTTCCTTCGGAGGTTCTCTCTGCTCTCTCGCGCGCATTTCGGACCCTTGACCAAACCTCGGCATGCTCTCCATTGTAGGTGATGGGCCAGATCGATAGGAATCCCTTCTAGAAGTATTAGAAGGCCTTGTGTCCCTATCCATCGACGCCCTTGCAGATTGAGACTCTCTTTCTGACTTGACAGTAATTTCTCCAGGTTCTGCGCTATAGTTAGTTCGCGCACGATTATCGTAATGAGGTTCCGATTTTGCATCGCTACTGTGTGGCCGCCTTTCATCATCGTGATAATGATCATACTGTGAACTATCGCGTCGTAAAGGCGGTCGTTGCTGTACAAAGCTCGGTGATCTCATCAACTTGGGGGAATCGGGCCCTTTTTTCAGATTAGGATTGATCCATTGTTTGCTGGAAGGTCGTGGTGGCGGAGGCTGCTGGGCTCGAGGACCAACTGGGATCGAAGGGCCATCATACATCATCGTCTTACCAAGTCCGACTGGAGGCATCGTGGGGTCATGTCCTGCAGATGGGGGGCGATCATTGAAGGCCCGAGGAGCTGTCGGTGGGATCTTTGTTGCAATGCTGGCAGAAACATAACCCTCCCCAACACTCAAACCTCGGTTGGGAACTGGCCCGAAAGTGGATCCGGATGGCGCAACAGGAGGCGGCGATACCTCTTTACTAGAAAGTCCCGAGTCGTGGCCGGCGTTGGCACGAGCTTCCAATTTGTTCCGGAACAATTCACGGTCGCGAGGGTCGCGATCGTCTCGAATATCACGTCGAGTGTCCGGGTCAGCATAACGATCCATACGATCCCTATCGTCGCGATCTCTACCCCAGCGACCTTCCTGAGACCGACTGCGTGGATAGCGGTCACCTCTATCATCCATATAAGGCCCTCGTCCACGACCTCGTTCTGAAGACCAGTCACCTCTTCCTCGGCCGCGTCCTCGGTGAAACACCCCGCCGCGAGGGTAAGGGGCCATGCCGAACTGGGGGTCCGAAGAAGAAGATCCTGCGGAAGGGGGTCCTCCATCTCTAGAACCGCGCCGAGACCTATCTGCATCTACTCCCAGAGGACCATCACGATCACGGTCTCGGAAATCTCGTGTTGGCGATCTTGCGCGGCCAATGGGCGAGCGTCGTGATCTGAAATCTCTTGGCTCGCGCCACTCTCTATCGCGCTCGCGATCCCGATCGCGTTCACGGCTTCGATCATCGTGGTATCGGTCACGAAAATCAATATCCCTGTCTCGACCTCGATCTCGGCTGTCATCTCTTGAGGACCATCCACGACCGCGACCTCGCCCACGACCGCCACGAAACTCGCCCCCGAATCCTCCGCCTCGAGGGCCACTAGGCGCATCGATCAAAGCTTTTGGTCCGCGAGGTGGTTCGCGTCGCAATGAATCGCCAAAATCACGTCCTGGCTGGAAACCGCCATTACCCGCTCGGGCGTCAGACGGTCGGCGTCTATCCCCATCGTTGTATTGCGGTGTTCTATCGAATCGGTCAGGCGAGCGGTCACGGGGTGATCTTGACCGTTCATAGCGTGAGTATCTTGAGGCCCTAGATGAAGAATGGAGTCAGCATGAAGACGGTTGCGCAAGAGGCGAACGGTGTAGGGACCGACTCGTGCGGCGACGTTTATAATTCTTCCTCCTCCGCATGGCTAAAAATGAAGACAATGGGATGGGGCGGTTCTTCGTACATTTCTCAAGGCCATAGGAAACCCGAGGGGAATCGGTAACTTATAGGCAGGCCATGCACACAAGCATACAGAAGTTAAAATTATCACACCGAATGCCGTACGCCACGTTGATCTCCGTAAGTTTAACGCCAAGAGAATTGGCTCGCCGAGGCAGTAACTAAATTTTCGCAGGTTTTGTATCGTCGTGTCGTACCCTTATCGTGGACGTCGCGTCTCGGCTACCAAAAAAACACCCTGAATCGAAATGTCGAATGAATGGGGTATCAAATGAGAAGTCGAAACAGACGTAGAACTTATTGGCGCTATTATATACGGACACTATGCCCGAGACAAGTGATTGCCGATGAAATGCGGGTTGAAATGCAAAGGCGACAGTGCCCTTTTGCGATAGAAGGATGGATGGTTGTAGGTTGAAGGTTTGAGGGATCAAAGACAAGCCTCAGGCGTGCATTCTGGGCCTGTGGCCTAAGCTTAAGCGACCCCATCTCCTACAAATTGGAATGGACACACTGTCGCGTGGCGCTTAGTGGTAGATTGGAGGGCTCCTCAGCGAAAGGGTCAGCCTTCCGAGGGGCTTGACCCAGAATTGCCGCGAGGCACTAGACCTCAAATAGAACTGCCAGTCGGAGTGGAGGGATACCTACATGCACACCCACTTTTGAAGCCCGATGAACCCCGCCGTTTTTTCAATGCGGAGCCCGGAGCCGGGATATTCTTACGGAAGAAATCATAAAAAAGAGTCATACGGTTGTTGATGAATTAATAGAGGAAGAAATTTTTCTGAAATAAAGAAAGTATCCTAATAAAATTCTGCCACTGGTCACACTTTCCTGGTCCTTGATCTTGGTGTAAATCTTGTCATCGTGCGGAGCATTTGCTAAGTTTTTCATTTTGCCATCGAAGTGTGCTATCCATATTTTACTACAACTTGCGACTCCCAAACTTACGACTCACCACTTACATCGACATCTTCAAAACACAATTTCTTACCATGACTTCCAACTCTGATGCCCCACCCTCAGCGGCCACAGAGGCTGTCTTGGTCAAGTCTGAGGAGATGCCTGCGGATGCCCAGAAAGTCGAGGAGCTGGATTTTAACAAATTCAAAGGACCCATCACTGCAGAGAATCTCTTCGAGGGTATGCGCCACATGGGTTTCCAAGCATCGTCTATGTGTGAGGCCGTGAGAATTATCAATGATATGGTGCGTTTCGTTCGAGGAACTCAACTGGGATTAGGCTCGGTTGGCTAACAACCTACAGCGTGCTTGGAAGGATCCTGAGACGGGTGATAAGACCACAATCTTCCTGGGCTATACGTCCAATCTCATCTCGTCAGGCCTCCGTGGTGTCCTCCGTTGGCTTGTCGAACATAACCATGTATCGTGTATTGTGACCACTGCTGGAGGCATTGAGGAGGACTTCATCAAGTGCCTTGGCGACACATACGTCGGTTCCTTCAGCACCCCTGGAGCCGATCTCCGACGCAAGGGCCTTAACCGTATTGGAAACCTTGTCGTTCCCAATGCGAACTACTGTGCTTTCGAGGACTGGGTCGTCCCTATTCTCGACAAGATGCTCGAGGAGCAGGAGGCCAGCAAGGGTACCGAGGAGGAAATCAACTGGACGCCGTCCAAGGTGATTCACCGTCTGGGCAAGGAGATCAACGATGAGCGATCTGTCTACTATTGGGCGTACAAGAACAACATTCCTGTGTTCTGCCCTGCCATCACCGATGGAAGTTTGGGTGACATGCTCTACTTCCATACTTTCAAGTCTTCACCCCTGCAACTGAAGATCGACCTGGTCGAAGATATCCGCCGCATCAACACAATTGCTGTCCGAGCTAAGCGAGCTGGCATGATCATCCTGGGCGGTGGTATCATCAAGCATCACATTGCTAACGCATGTTTGATGCGCAATGGTGCCGAGTCAGCGGTCTATATCAACACAGCACAAGAATTCGATGGTAGCGATGCAGGTGCCAGACCAGATGAGGCTGTGTCATGGGGTAAAATCAAGATTGGGGCTGATAATGTCAAAGTAAGTCGATCCGTTTCTTGTACTCGTGCCAGTTACTGACCTTTCACAAGGTATATATGGAGGCCACAGCATGCTTCCCCTTCATTGTGGCAAACACGTTCGCAAAGGATATCGGAAAGTCTGACAAATAAAAAACAAAAGAATAGAACACACAAAAGTATATTGAAAGGAATAATATTACAGGTGCGGTCAACTTGAAATTCCCTAGACAATGTAAATAAAAAATTGCGAAAGACCTGGATTGCTCCCCATACATGCCAAAGTAGACACGAAAACTGCTCACTTAGAATACAACCAAAACCCTAACCGCTATCGATGCCGGTTTGTCCCCCAACGCCAAGCATCGCAATTCATGAGCGGAAATGCAACATGGTACATGCATAGTTGCCTCCCTTTCAAAGTCTTGTCTGAGATTCGGTATCCAGTTTAGCCTTTTTTGCTCGAGGCTCCTCAATATCGGTTGAATCCTTCTCCTGCTCCGGGGTCACAGGACAGGAAATTTTCTTAGCTGAATCTTGGGCTTCTTGGGCAGCTAGTCGTTCGGCCTTCTCTCTCTCGATCTGACCACGAGGTCGATATCGCCGTTTATTTCTCTGTCGACGCTCTTCTTTGAGCCGGGCAATCTCTGCTTCTTCCTCTTGTTGTCGTCGGATCGCATCGATGTCAATAGTCTCCCTTCTCATACTCTCGACGGCCATCCGTGCTTCGTCAAGCCTGGACCAAGGATTCAGGATTCCTCCCTTTCTAGTCATTATCCAACCCACGACTTCGAACTTGTCGATAGTTCCATCATCATGTTGGACAGCTAGACATGCTTCACGCCAGAGAGCGATTTCCTCGCGTGTAGGCCGCTCCCTAGGGTGAGGTGGGAAATGGGCCGGGAGAGATGGGATTTCCGGGCTTTCGGGGCTTTCCTTGGTACCCTGCAAATCGTCGCTACCACGTTTATGTGGAGACACATTTCTCGGGACTGGTAGGAGACCCTTGGTGCAGACCGTTGGAGATATAGTTGATGAACGATCGTCATCGCAGGTGTCCTTAACGGGAGAAAGGGGGGTGCTTTCTTGCATAGGTGACCCTCGGGCATCATCAGACAGATGTGAAGAAGAATCTGTCTCAGTGGGCGATGGCTCAAAGCTTTCCACGGGTTCGATAGACAACTTAGGTCTAGATACGGTGCGCGACCCTGAAAACAAAAGTTAAAGAGAGATATCATAAGGCATCACAAAGCAGTAGGCTTACCGGGTCGGAGACCGAAGTCTCGTTGGACTGCGTCTCGGCGAATACTCATGGTGTGCTGTGCTCGGAAGCACGAGTTCGATGAGTTCCTCGCTAGATCAAATGTTTACTGTTGCCGAAAAATGCTGTGAAGTTGAATCACAAGAGATTGCTAAAAGCGAGATATGGTAAGCGTAAAGGTTCTCGTGATATTGGGGGAATGGTAGAAAAGAAAGCAAGTTTATAATATTAATAGAAGGAAGTTACTCCATAGGAGTGGGTGAGAATTTGCGTGAATGATTCAGAGTGCGTTTGGTACCTAAGGTAAAGTTGATGGTTGCCAATATCTATCACTGGCAGAAGCTGCGAGTCTGCTACTAGGTACCTTAGGTAGGGGCAATGACCCAATCACTTGAGAACCACTAAAGACTCATAAATCTTCAGACAACCTTCAAGCTTCTCCGATGCTTTGCTTAAACTCCCTCAAAGCAGAACTCCATTCGCCTATGCCATCAGTTTCCGCCCAAGAGGCAACTTTCTCGATACCTTCAAGATCATCTTTCATGTGACTCTCAGTCGTTGTACCATCTAGAACCGTGACACCTTCGAGACCCAAAACCAAAGAATAGTACGCCGCTACCTGAGCAACTCCAACTTTCTCTGCGATCGTCTTGACCGGCTTGGTTGCGGCAAGCCTAGGATTCGCGCTAAGTGTCCAGAATGACTGGAAAGCGATTTCTTGCTCTCGGCAGTAAGCTCTGAGATCGACCTCGAAACTTGTATCGGGATAAAAGCGGTTTTGGACCACACTGGGTTTGACAGTGACAGCATCATTGAGTGCTTTGAGGATGGGAAGTGTTGTGTTAGAAATACCTAAATTGCGAATCTTGTGGGGAACATAGGTCTCAAGGGTTTTCCACGCCGTGATGGTTTCTTCAATAGTTCGTAGTGGGCTATGCAAGAGTACGCTGTCAAAGTAGGGTTCCTCGCCGTCAATGGTAAAATAGGCCAATGATGACTGGACAGACTGATGAACCTTGTCTACAAGCGGTGCGTCAAAATCATAAGGTGCATTTTCATCTTGGTTTCCTGGGGGTGAGAACTTTGTTTGCAGCTGAGGACAGGTCAGTGCTTAAGTTTCTTGATGTATATGAGCGACAAGACTTACGAAAAGTCCTCCGCGTGTAATGAGGTCGTCCTTGATAGCTTTCTGGACACCTTGTCCCACGCCCTTTTCATTGTAATGCTTGGGTTGACCCGCTGTATCGACTCCTCGGAAACCATGTTTGAGTGCAGAATAAACGAGATCTGCTGATCTGTCTTTTTTCCATGCCGTGCCATAGACCAGCTTCGGCATGGCAGTAGAGGAGCCCTTAAGTGTGAGGTCTTTAGCTAATTTGGCGGCCATTTTAACGACGTTGCTTCAGTGAATAGATGAGGGGAAATCTGGTTTATATACTCTATTTGTTTACTGCGAATAGCGAAAGATGAGGTTGCGAAAGATGGTGCTAGAAAGACAAACCAGACAATTGAGACGATACAGGGTGGAGTTTAGAAATAGCTTATAGACGATTATGCTGGTTCCATTAATTACGACATGTTGAGCCTCAAACCGCTTGCACATGGCGTCAATTTCAACGGCCAACAAATTGCAAGGCAACCAATCACTGACTGCAAACAACATTGAGGGCTTCCCCGCGTGGAGAATACGGCCTCTAACAGATGCTGCCATTTAATCTAATTCTTTGATAAACTAATAACGAGTCAAGCTGAGCGAGTAACAACACAAAGATACTTTCGACATGACTGGCATAGATTTAGATCATGTTCTTAGATATTGATACCTACGTATTCTATAGTACCCCTTATATGAAGATGTTAAACTGGGAATTGCACGGATATAACAGCGTATCCTAAGTCAGTTCATGACGTCGATAGGTGTTGTCGTCTTTGACCCTCACATCAAGAAATCGTCTGAACAATGTACCGAGAGATTTAAATCAATGAGTCATGCCATTGAAATAAACAATGCTTTTATGATCGGCGATCTTAAGATAACTGTTGAGAAATGCTCCTAAAAGCTGTTTAGGCTAGGGCAGCGGGCCGTATTGCCGAATATGCCAGGTGAAGCAATTCCGCATTTCCTCCACCTCGAGCTGTAAACATCCAATTATTGGATAGGGTCTTTTAATTACCCCGCCATAGCTCTGAGGGGCCGGAGCTCATCAGGATATATAACGTCACCTAATTAATGTGTTGACACTGAGAATCCTTAATAACCTATTCTCTTTCCGTAACACATTGCCGGTGGACTTTGAGTAATTTACATTCTCCGATCGTAATAATGGCTCCTTATACTGCCAAATGGGGTATTCTAGCTACCGGTGGCATCGCCGAGTGTGAGTTCAACCTCGTATCAGTACTGAACAGGGCTAAGCTATCATCATAGGCTTTACCAAGGATATTCTAACGGATCCTGCTACTCGAGATGTCAACGATGTGCAGCACGAAATTGTTGCTGTAGCCTCCTCCAGCTCCGCTGACCGTGCGCGCGAATTTATCAAGAAGATTGATGGTCCCTCTTCTGCTGCAGTCTATGGCTCTTATGCTGAGTTGGTCGCTGACCCAAATGTCGATATCATCTATGTCGCTACGCCCCACAGCCACCATTTCCAGAATGCTATGCTGGCTCTCGAGGCTGGCAAGAATGTTCTCTGTGAAAAGGCGCTCACTGTTACTGCAGCACAGACGAAGAAGCTGTATGAGGTTGCTAAGGCCAAGAACCTCTTCTTTATGGAGGCCGTCTGGACACGATACTTCCCTCTCAGCATTAAAATTCGAGAGCTGATTCAGTCCGGTGCCATTGGTACAGTTTATCGCACATTTGGTACGGACAAAATCCTCCAGTGACGTCCTGACTCTTGATATGGGATCACTAACTCCCTCCTACAGCCGACCTTTCATTCAACAAGAATACCGATAGTCAGGATCTTGACTTCCCTGACTCCAACCGTATGGTCAACCCCGATCTTGCAGGTGGTGTCTTGCTTGATCTTGGCATCTACTCCTTGACCTGGGTCTTCCAGTCTCTCTACCATGTTCAGTCCGAAGCCGAAAAGGAGGCTCCTAATGTTGTGGCTTCCATCAACAAGTATCGCACCGGCGCCGACGAGTCCACGAGTATCATCTGCCAGTTCCCCAAGCACAACTCTGTTGGCATTGCCACTACGTCACTACGCATCGCCACCGACGTCGACGGTCTCTACACTGGTGGTCCCGCAATTCGAATCCAAGGCTCCAAGGGGGAAATACAAGTTACAGGTCCTGCGTTTCGACCGACCGAGTACAAGGTAATCAAGTCAGACGCCAATGGCAAAGTGGAGGTAGTGAACTGCCCAATCCCTACGGACCCCAAGCGTAACAATTGGGGTCATGGTATGTTCTGGGAAGCTGATGAGTGCGCGCGGTGCGTACGAGATGGTAAGAAGGAGAGTGCTTCGATGCCTTGGTCTGAGAGTATAGTCATCATGGAGGTCATGGACAGCGCACTCAAACAGGGTGGCGTATCGTATCCCGATCTCATCACCACTGATGTATTCGACCCCAACAGCCCCCTCAACACTGGCAAGAAATGAAGATATGACGTTTAATGATGGGCATAATAGTAGAAATTATGATGGAATAAAGTTCGAGGATAAGCAGGGATGTTCACAGCATTGAACCGTACCACGCACCTGCGTCAACGCATTAAGTGAGATGTGAATTCTCACCACATGCATAAGATGCGCACAACATGTATCGTCAGAGATCAATGGTTCTGGCGCTACAGGCGGGTGAGTGAGATTAACGGTTCGTGTCAAAAGCGACGTGACAGGGGGGTACCCTTGAGTTTCAACAGTAATCACCAACACCTGACAATTATGCTTTGACCAAGTGACAAAGAATAAAGCAGGAGGAAATTGGCGCATGGCGGATTTATTCCACGCTTCATTGGCCCTGGTGCAAATCCAAAGGATGATGATGATCACTCAAGCCAAGACACACCAATTTATACGCTTCTCTGCTGAGGCACAGGTTCGAGACTCGAGTCTCAGCTTATGATGACGTGCAGCGTACCTTTCAAGCGAGCGGGAGCACCCATGCCCACAGCTAATAACCCCTGACATGAACGGCTTATTATCAATCGTTGAAGAACAACCCATCCGTGTGTGCCCAACTTGAGACGCGAGGGGGTGTAGAAGATGCCTGAAAAGTGTTCCATAAACAAGGCACGGACTTGTTGGTTCCTACATAATGACCGAGTGGCGGAGGATTCGCGTCGTGTGAATGGGGTGATGAGGTGTGAAGACGAGTGATTGATGTGATGTGAGAGATGAGATTGTGGGGTCCACGATAGAAAGACACCGACTGAACAAGGGATCTTTACCCTGAAAAGAAGCTTTGACATTGAGGCCTAGAGGCGGATCCGAGGTGTTCGTGACAAGGGGCCTCAAAATTGAACATGGGATACGAGAGAAGTTTTAATAATTGATTAATCTTGATCGCAACACCTTCATGGATGAACTAGCTGCATTGTATTTTATAGTGTAAGAATCATCAACTTGGCACTCAACCACCAATATTATTTTCTCGCACGGAACAATCGCTGGTTTAGACTCAGTAGCTAATAAATAAGTACATATAGATACTTGAATCATCAGAGACATTTATTAGTATGAGCCATTATTCATGACTAGCAATCGTTGTACCGGGAGTGAACATGTTCCTCAAGCCACAAGACGGAGCCGCCCCAAAACATGACTCCACTAAACAATAATCGCAGACCACACCCACTACCCCAGTCAAGCCCAGCCCAGCCCAGCC